>WSTX01008150.1:0-14834 GCA_019633405.1 Tulasnella sp. 408
CAACAGGAGTCAGTATGAAATGGGATGATGGGGGAGTCGGGAGTCGGGACGGTATTGATTTGTGCCAACACGTACAGATCCAGTGTTAAATGAGATGCGAGCCGGGTTGTGTTTGGGCAAGAGGAAGGAAAAACTCAGCGGAAAAGCTCAAAATGCGCGGCGTTGTCCTCAGATTTCAGGGGGGTAGAGTTCGTTTTGGACTTAGGAAGAGGTCGGGCAGCGCGCGCGGAGGTCGGTCGAACAGGGACACTTGTCACCCCGAGACTTTCAGGAACCGCGGGCACGGGTGTTCAGAGGCAGCCTGGGGTGGGGAAGGAATCCACAGTGAGCCTGTGGACAATCTCCTGCCGCGCGTTTCGCAGTGTAAAAGGAAGAAAAGAGTCTGCCCAAGGGAAGCAAACGCTTAGAAAAATATGAAGGTCTTAACGTAACTAAAGGTGACGGAAGAGGAACTAGGAAAAAGGCGCAAGGAAAAAGTAAATACAAGAAACATAATACCAAGCGCAGGAAAGCGGACGCCAAAGAGAAAGACACGAGTCCCATAGCTAGTCACTCTTCATGGAGGTTAAGTCCGTGACAGCGCCGACCCGGTGGGAGGTCAAGAATTTAAGGCTGAGGCTGAGGATGGGACGAGAATGGAAGAGACGGGGGCGCAATACCGGCCCTCTGAGGTGCCATGTCGTTCTGGTTCGGGTTAGTGACCTGATACAGACCCTGCATCACCGGCTGGTCACTGCCCTGGCTGCCACTGAATGGGGATCCTTATCGCATGTTGGGCTGGAAATCGTGGGCGCGTCGCTGAACATGGTATCGGGCCGAGCGCCGGGGACGGCAGCGCCAGAGGAATACATCGAGTGGGGTGAGATCGGCGGGCTTCCGTTGGCCTGAGGCGCCATCATGGAAGGCGGAGCCGCGTTTGGAGCTTGTCTCCCATGTCGGTGCCGGTGTAGTAGCTCGTCACACGGACGAGGTCACCCATGGGCATCTGCTTCTCGTTGTTGCCACCCGCGATGACGGCCGGACGGGCTTCCCTGCTGGCGTTGTTGTTCAGGCGCCTGAGGATGAGGACGGTTGCGGCTGGGACGACTGCTAAGAAGCACACGCCACCGATGGCGCTTGTGGATACGGTGGACTTGCTGCTGCCCGTGTTCGATTGGTCCTGGATGATGGCGGGCAAAGGAGCGGATGCGGTCGGGGGGATGGACAGAGCGCAGGGCGTGTGCCAGAGAGCGTATAAAAGGGAGTATGCCTGCCTCCGTCGAACCGAGGGAATGGATCCACGTGAAGGGAGCTACTCCAAGTCCATATAGTTAGCATCTACGCCGCCATCGGATCTGATCCCGCGTATCCTTCTGTATTAATTGAAGCAACTGAATAGAGTAGAAATGAGAATTCAACGCCCCTCACCCATTATGTCCGGTAGGTATTACGTACGGAGTCTATATTGCAATATCAACGATTCGAAACGGGGATGATACTCTTCGGAGGGGGAGATCGGATGGACGTTCATTGGGCCATGGACAATAGACTTGACGTTCGACTTTCAACCGTGCGACTCAACTCTCCGGACTGCAGCCCAATCAACCTGAAGTGATAATTAAATTACTGCCTCTCCCGTCACCTGCTTATCACGTCGCCCGAAGCTGAGGGCCTGTCCTTAAAGCACGGAGCGTCGTGCATGGCGGCCATGTATCTATGGGATCTTTGTCTGCGAATATAGCGAGTATATTGCTGACCTCATCCTCGACTATCCAGAAAATGTGAGAGTTTGTCACTGAAGCCGCTCAGGGCCGCTGGGGCCCGGGGGGCTGAATGCGATCCTTGAAATGAGGATGAATCTCTATTCTAAAAGATCGCTTTTTATAGAGCTCCGGCATACACGTCTCGTCTGATGGACTGCAGCAGCTACCTGAGTGCGCGCCTGGCTTCGACATCTGACTGGTTGAAGCTAACGGCTCATGTTGCATGATCCCCCTCCACCATGAGGTCTCTTGGCCTCGCCTCATTAGATGGCTGACCTGTTCATCAACCTCCGATCATGCACCGAGAGGCTCCTAGGTCCAACGTCTAACAGTAAAACGGGCCTTGAGGGCACGTGGGCCGACCATGCCATGCGGTTGAATTGGAATCGGGAATACCCAAACGCATCGAACAATGCAATTAGTTTCGATAGTAAAAAGTTATGTCAAGGACCTCTGACTCAGGCCGAAGAGTACAGCCTCACCGTCGCCAAAGATGGAGGAGAAGGTGATCGGAGGGGAAAGGGGAGAAAGGATAAAGGATAAGTAAAAGAAATCCGAAACAGGCTCTCTTTATCGCCTTGATGAAACTGTCGCATTTGCATTTGGCAGACTAAGGGCGTTCATAGGTGAGGTCTTTGGGAAAACCAAGCCACTCGTAACTGGTCGGTACCGCTGGTGACCGATGCTGCGTTGACGAGCGCCTAAGGTCTAGATCCTCTTCAGCCCGGCGTTCGAAATACGAAAACAGCGAAGCCGCATGATTAAAGCGTTCCCAATTCACGCAAACGCATACTGATATCCCCATGAAGACAGTAGCCCAAGGTCCAACGGTAGTATACCTTATGCTTAAAGTATTTCAAATTCAGGCGGTGTGGTGCGCCTTAGGCATCATTCATCTTCAGAAACGAGGCGGTTTCTCATTAGAATGAGGTTGGGGCTGTCCAGTTAACCTGTGCCCCTCGGGTTCAAGCATAAAACCCGAGCTTCACAAAGGCAAACCACTCACCTCACTCCCTCTTTCAAAGCACGTTTTGACAAGCAAGTCAGACGATCCCCGAGTCCTAGCAAAGCAGAAAGGTCGCAGCGAATTTATTCCCAATGCCTCTCGAATTTTTAAAAGGCATAGCGGCCGATGTCTCGCTCTCGGAGTCAGTGCCCAGAGCCTTATCTTTTGTTAGAGCGACACTAACAGCAGTGATCTCTTTGCGCTCTATCCAGGTCCGATTACGTAGAGAACGAGAAGGAGAGGCTTGTTCCGCTGTCTGTAGACCCATTCCGAAAACCTCGGACAGCGAAGCAACACGAGAAAGTCGATCACAAGGAGGAGAACTTGAGACCTCCAGAATGGCTTGAGCTGGTGTGGAAATATTTGGGCTTCGGCTTGATGTTTAGGGCTGACCCACCTTCATGTCAGGCTGGTGACCTAGCTTGGACAGCAAGTTTCTCGTCATTAACGTCTCACACGAGCATTACGGAACCCCTCTCAGTCTGGAGCTACGGAGTGTTCTTTGTTTTGACTTGGCACCTCTGGGCCACACAGGCGAGTGGGAGGCTCAGCCATCATGTCTCACATTGAAGGATGCAGGCACTGACGGCAATCTCGCATTGCAGGTAACCTACGATATTAAGTACTACACCAACGATTGGTGGCATCGTGCGTTATTCGCTTCTCAGCTTGGAGTCTACGCATCTCTTGCCGCATTGTCAAAATCTTTCAACGTGGGATGGGAGCTCAGCTCTGAAACCATAAACCCCTTTACTGGCAACAACACCCAGTCCACTGACCACACCATCCGTGCAGCTGAAATGGCTTCTATGACACAAAGCTTTCAAGGTGTCAATGCCATACTTTTGGTCAGTCGAATGTTGTTGCTTGCCCAATACCTTAGAGGTTCGAGTTTGAGCTAGCTTCAATCGTCCGCATTGGGAATGACCTGGGGGTGTCGTTCATAGTAACCTGGTATCGCTGGAGAACCGGACAACTCCGGTCTTGGCGTTTCTACCTTCCACTCGCCTCAACCTTTGGAGCGGCTTGCATTTTCCTTGGATGCTGGATGATGATCAAGAATGTACATGGTAACAAGACTGTGGCGGTGATACAGCTTATTCTATGGGTACGATTGAAGTGACCTGATTACAAAGCTTGATTTATAAATAAGATAATCATCTATTTCCAGGGATTGGCCATTTCTATTCAAATTCTTAGTGGTGCCCTAACTTCCGAGGATGATGAAAGGGTATTGAGGAACAAGAATACTCTGGCGTCTCGGTTGTCCACTCTTACTGTTATCATTTCACTGTGAGATCCGCCACTGGGAATATTTTCGGGCGGTAGAGGGAAAAAATCCTTTATCCGAGTAGAACTGTTATAGTATATTCTAGTGATAATTACATGTGCGAGTTCGGTCAATTCCCCAAAATGCCGCGGAATACATATTAAAGTGAAACAGAAAAAAAAAATACCAGTCCGGCGAATGACAACTATCGCTACACTCTACTAAACTACGAACGAAAAATGCTCGATTGTGCCCGGACGTTGAACAAAAACCCACTTCCCGCGATCTCGAATACGTCCAACAAGAGCACGGAGGGTAGTTCCATTGATAACTTCATGATAACGGAACTTCTCGTACTCCCAGAACTCGTACTTATCTTGTGACGCGTCACACATGTTGACGTCCATAAGAACCAATGAGGTGAGAGCGGTAGTCTTTAGCGCTTCAGATGGTTCAAGGTGGATAACGAAAACCCGCTCGAGCTGACCGAAATACGTGGTGGCGTGAAAGACTGGGGCTTCACGTGGGCGATGAGCTCGAAGGTCGACCACAAGTTCATACTGGATGAATGTCGCGTCTCGGTGGTGCTCTTCCGAAAGGGAGTAACCGTGAAGTGAGTTTACGATATCGGAATCCTTGATTTGTACGCGACCCCATTGCTCGGCAATGTCGGGGATGCAGTTATTGGCAACGGAGGTGGTGATATTGTACTGTGTGGCTAGGTACTTGGCGATGCGGCGCCGAAGACCTGACAGCTCGGTGGATTTGAGGTTGAGGACGGTGCGAGGATGGAGGAGCGTGATTTCGGGAAACTCGGTCTCGTCGTGATAGGAAGGGAAACTCTTCTTGTTGTACATAGAGGTATAGGCTGGGAGGCGATCTTCCAGAGAATACATATGGCGGATGGTGTGAAGGGTACCGATTTCGAGGATTCGGCGATTGAGTGACGAATAGGGCCATTTTCGGGAGCTGACGGCTCGACTGAGTTGCCCACAGAACCGTTCCATCACCCAGCACCAGTACGCCCAGAGCGGACCACAATGCTCGATTATATCGGGGATGTGGATCCAGGCGTGGATTGTGAGGAGACACGCAGGAAGGCGGTGATCGTTATACTGGTAAAAGATCCTGAAGGAAAGTGCATCGTCAACAGTGTACTATAACAAGCTCGCGGGTTATACATACCTCTCGTACTCCGAGTACCAAGTGTGGATCTTCTTGCGGAGCTCAGCGCGGCTCTCCGACGTTGATTCAAAGGCGAGGCAGAATTCGATGATTTCGATAAACCGGCACCAGTGCGTGTAATAGCGATTTTGAGAAAACCGGCCCCGGAGAAGGATTCGAGAGTACAATGTGGCCCAAACAAGATGGGCCTCGGCGGTCATATAACTCCTATCTTCGGCGACGTTGGGAATACGACGGCCGAAGGCAGAGGGGATCGTGTCGTTGCTGATTGCGGTTGCCGAGCCAATTTCCTTCCAAATCGCGATCGGGAGGACATATGATTCAACTCCCGGCCCGAGATCCTTGAAGTCTCCACAAATAAGGTTGATGTAGTTTTTGATGGTGTTCTCCAGGAGGTGCATAAAATCGTACGGTATAGACCAGGGGAAAGTGAAGCCGGGGATCTTAGAGGTGATGGCGGTGCGGTTGATTCCGTACGATTGTGAGAGCAGCCGCTGCTCATTTTGAGTAGGTGCTTGGTCCACTTCACGAGCTTGCTGCATCCACTGGGTGTGAGTTCGAAGAGGAAGAGTGGAGAGATCGTATCGGGATGGTGGGTAGTCTGGGGGACGCGTGATTGGGAGATAATGATTAAGGTTGGTGGAATTCTGGATACGAATCCCCTCAATCGGGCAGACGCGACATGGATGAAGTGCCCCGTGATGTTTACCCCCTGTAAATGCAGATGCCGCTGCCGGCATATCGCCGCATTTCCAGGGGCAGAATATGCGGAGGTCAAACATCTCGTCAGCGACTGCATCGTAGGCCTTGACCCCTACCGCAGCCTTGACCAGCTCCTGGACCACGACGAAGGTAAAACTGTCATGGTCTTTGGGCTTGTTAGGCCCTGGTATGAGTCCTGCGCAAATACAGTTCCCAGTTTGATAGCGTTCGGTTGGCGCAAGGTTGTTGTTAATGAAGAGGATTGGCCACGCGGTGTGCTTGCCACGGCGGAAAAGTTGGAACCCATCGGTGAGGCCAGTGAGAAGGACGTCGCGTGGGTCTTCAAAGTACATTTTTGGAAGGGTGTGGCCATTGACTGTGATATGGGAGGTGCGAAGTTCCTGGTAAAGGAGGGAGTCGTAGATATCGGTGATGCGATGCAAAGGGTCGAGGAAGTGGTCGAATTCGTGAAGAGATCGGTAGCGCATTGCGTTCGCCGATACTGGCCCTGCATAGAGCGCTTTGATCTGGGGGATGAGGGGGACGTAATGGAATTGGTTGAATGGTCGACCATCAGGCTTGAAGCGTTCGTGCTGGCAATATCGGCACAAAGTGAGGTCCGCGTACGGGCCCACAAAGCACATACACGAATTTTTGCAACAGTCGTAGAGCTCGGGTTCAAGGCCACACAAGTCGTACATTTCATGCCGCAAGCTTGTGAGTGAGGGGAGATTGAGATCGTCGAATGTCGCACGGAACTTCTGGTACGCATTGGCGCCGAGGTTTACCTCCATTTGAAGCTTGAACGTCTTGATTGATGTCCATGCCGGCGAGCTGGGAGGTATTCCTTCAGCGACCCCTGAAAGTCAAAATCTCTGTTAGTCTAAAAGCTAATTCACCGACACAGCGGTACATACGGTTTCGGGCAGCTTTCAAGTCCCAAAGGAGAACTAATTCAGGGAGCGGAGACATCGAGGGAGATGGTGGGTTGGAGTTGGGTGTGGATGCCGTGTTGGTTGGTGTGCCGCTCCTGAGGTCGTCGAGAATCGCATCGAGGTAGGTGGGGAGACTTATGCCAGCATCGTCATCATCCCCGCCCTCGTTTTCATCATCCACTAAGCCAGGCAATCCGTCCCAATGTAGCTCCAAGTCCACCTCGCCACCCTGCCGCGCACTCTCCTGTTCTTCAGCGGCCGGTTCCTCCAGCATGAGAGAATCGTCAACGGCCGGTTCCTCCGACATGAGAGAATCGTCAGCCTCGATGCTAACATCATCCCCAAGACCTTCTAGGCCAGCATCCACGACAGGTACATCCTCGACTATATCTTCCATTTGCATATCTTCGTTACCGTCATCTTCCGAGGGTGGATGGTGTTGGGGGGCAGCATAAATGTTTGCGAGGTCATCGGACTCGAGGTCGCCTGAATGGATATCGGATAGGGCTTGCTCGCTTAGGGTGAGTGAAATTTCACTAAGGGGTGGAGAGTCGAGATCGTCGGAAGTGGCGGGCTGGGGTGTTGGTGGTAGCTGTATGGCCGCGGCCAAAGCAGCAGTTTGTTGGGCACCGAGGGTGTGCCGGTTGGCAGTTAGGCGGGAGACAACTTTGCCACAGTGGTCGCAGAGAACATACCCTGAGGATCGCTCAGGGCACTGTCTTGGGGGCATTTGGAGGCTGGTGTAAGGAGAGTGAAGTCGCCATCATGCGAGGGTTATAAGAGCTGAGGGCAAAGAGTCAAGTGTGGTTGGAGACGGGAGGAGACGTGATGGGTGTTGCATAAGAGTTGGAATCTCGACTGGACGACAGGCACGGACCTGCCAGCACTAGTTACAGCCTCGAAGAGAGCCGAGGAACGGCGATCTGGTCGCACTAATAGCCAATGGTAATCGGTATCATGATTCGCAAACTGTCTGGTGATTCATGTCTAGCTCCATGGTACTGAGTGAACCTCGTGCCCGACGCTCATAGGGCAAGCCTGCAATCGACTGTATTCATGCATCTCCAAGCCAACACGATCCTACCAGTAACATATTACAGGGAGCATAAAAGTAAATCCAAGCCAGCGTCTCAGTTTGTATCAGCTTCGGCATCGTGCATCTCAACATCGTTATACACGTCGGCCGGCCAATACACGACTTCACCCGCACCAGGCTGATTCTCCTCACCTGCCTGCTGATTGACGTTACTTCCAAACTCTCTTGCCTCGTATACTGCCATGAGGTCATTGGCCTCGGCCGCTACACTTGAAGTCCACGACCCATAGGATCCTTCCGACGATTCCGACGAGCTTGAGCTCAGGTCAGAACCGGGGAAGGAGCTGGGAGGCATTGGATTGTGGGCTGGGGTGTTGAGAGTCACCGGTGAAGCTAGGGGCGAGGATGTGGACTGGGCTTGTTCTTCTCCGAGGTGAACGTTGCTGGTGGGGGTTGTAGGATCCGGGTAGGGCGAAACCGATGGTGGAGGTGAAGCCAACTGTTGCATGAAAGAAAAGGATGCGACTGGCTCTGTATGAGATTTTCTGTTACGTTACATGTGTCATAACAAAGAATAAGTTCTTACCAAGGTCTGGATTAATGAACGGGGTTCCGCCGCTGGTCGATGAAAGCTCGCTCAGCGCAGATGCTGGTGTCCCTTCGCTTGCTCCTAGATTCCCCAACCATGAGATACAAAAATATCAGAAATGAGAAATGAGAAGTAACAAATAATTATATCTTAGCTCACGTACCATTAGCTCCATCAGGTTCGATTGTGGTTGAGAGAGAAAGCGCCTCAAGAGATTCGACCGGTCCAGAGTGAGATGGTAGTCCTTGCCCTGCCAGCGTCGACCCAGTGGGCACCGCTTGCTGAGCTTGCCAAGAGCGAAAGCCATCAGTAAAAAAGCTCAGATGGAATGAGCAAATGGCGTGGCCGCATCGTAATGTTACTGCGGCAACAGCTGGGTCGTTCAGACATGCGGAGCACGCGACTGGCTCCCTGTCGGCACTGAGATTGATAGTAAGCGACGATTGCCCACACGGGCAGATTGCTGGATCGGTTTGAGAGCCAGTACTTGCGTAGGTTGGGCTGGGCTTCAGTTGCACATCTGGTGATTAAGGTGTCAGTCAGGTCTCAAACGCCTGCCTCTCAAGCTCAAGACACGCTTACCGTCGTTGTATGCTGGAGGTCCAGCAGTGTCTTCGGGCAGAGGGTCGATCCAAGCCATGAAATCGAAGAGAAGAAAGGATGAGACTGTCTGGATAAGATGTCGGGGGCCATTGTATCTATGTACGGTGAAGTAGGTTTGGTGAAGACTCGTTGGAACATGAGCTCGACGTGAGATACTGCTCATTTCCCATTCTGAACCAAACTCGTCTCCTCTTTTACGTCGACAAGCACCGCCGCCGTTAATTCCCAACATACAACACATGCCCCATGCCGATAAATGGGTGCCAGGCAGGCTTTACCTTGGTAATGTGTCAGCCTTTACCTCTTTCCGCATCCGTCCATCACCTGCTGACTACTTCACCTCCATCTCACTGGGAGTTTCGTCTTCACAAAGCCTCGTATTTCAGTCATGATGTCACAAATGTTACAGTCTGAATGTAAGTTTGGCTTCTGTCTCGTTCCCTGGAAGTTTCTGATCTTCACTTTCATCCCCACTTTCATTTATATTCCATCAGGGAAGCATTACCACTCATCGCCTTCCACCACAATGAGTGAGCGGATCTTGCCCGGCCACGCCCAACTGAACGATTATGACTTTGACTTTGACGCAAATGGGCTGGTGCCCATCCAGTCTCCGGCCTCTCTAACGTCATCTCTCATTGCCCTTTCACCCGTTAGCGACTTCCATCCGATCTTTGGCTCTCCATCTCACACTAGGCCGATCCTTTCCCGCAATCTCGAGACGGCGATTCCTGCGTCAAGCTCAAGACCAGCAAATCCAGCTCCAAGTCTCGACCCAGCTCACGATTTTGCTATAAAGCTAGGCCCATGTCCATCACGATGTGGAGCTTGTGGCTCAACTGTCCTTACTCCTCCCCCTTCCACCGTCGCTCTTTACTACCTCGCGCTTACCATGGCGCCCTCTACCCGCTTGCAATCTGCTCAAACTGCTCACCAGCCTGTCGCCAACCCGCCTCCTGCAACTTCCAAACGCGCAAAGAACAAACGCAAGGCTCCATGTGACGAGGAAGACCCCGCACCAGCTGAACCACCTCTTCAAACCGAGACCCAGCCCAGGGCGAAGCCTAAGCCCAAGCCTAAGTCCAAGAAAGGCAATGCTCCCGTTCCCGCAGAGCCTACGCTTTCCGGCAATGGGCCTGTCAGTAACACCCTTGCCAGTAGCTCACAAGACGCTCCCGCTGGGTCTACCCAAGGCCCGAACATCGACACGGACTCGAATCAGCCTGCAAGAGCTTCGCCTTCTCGCCAAGGCAGCCCTGGCTCACTGGCGCCAGAAGAAGACCCAGCTGCCACGATTGGTAAGTCTCATCGGTCAGTTGGTCCAGATTCACCATTTGACCTTTTTGGTTTCAACCGCAGAATCGCTCAAGAAGAAACTCCGTGTGATGACAAAGTACAAGGTTATGTGGAGCAAGCAGCAGCAGGATCAGAACGCGCTCCCGGGCGAAGGCGGTTCCTCAGCCCCGGAAGGATCGATTCCTAGACCACCCGGTGAGCGAGGAAAGAACGGTTGGAACCTGCAGACGGCGCTTCAACTTGAAGCTGACGGTGACAAGTACAACCTCGTCCTGGTACGTCTTACATGAGTCTACCTCCACGCTGCTTGCATTCTAATATATTTTATCGATATGCGATTTAAAGGCCGCTACTCGTGATGCCATCAAGGAAACCGGCTTGGATTGGAGAAAGAAGTTCGATGAACAAGATCCGATTCGCGTAGGGACATGCTATAGTCAGGTATGGAAATAATTATGCGGGCGTTGTGTCCTCGTCCTGATACAGCACCTCTAATTCACAGATGAAGCATGTTCAACCGTACCTCAAGAAATTCAAAGCCGATTGGGCATGTCGTGAACTGGTCATTAGCGCACTCCAGAACAAACGAAAGGTCGAGCATGCCCGGATCAAATCGCTAATGGTCAGATCACCGTCCAAGCCTAAGTCGAAGCGAGCCGGATTCAAGCCTCGGTCGAAGTCGGCTTCAACTGCATCACCCGAGGAGGAAGAGTTAATCGATGATGAGGACATGCAGGAGGGAGGGGGAGCTTAGACAAATTGAGTGATGCGCTGGAGATGTGCGCACACGTCGGTGTTTTTCCTTTCCTTTCCTATCTTTTCTTTTCATTGCTTTTCTGCATTTTACCTACACTCCCTAATCGAATCACCATTCCCGCATATGCGAGTGGCTCGGTGTTAAGCTCTATCACCGAACGAGAAATAATAACAGCTCAACAGGGAAAAATGGACAGAGGGCGTGCGAATAGTAGATAAAAGCCGGCCGGCGAATCAAAAGCACCTGCCTGGGATTGGCTTTCAAATCGCTGTTAATCTATCCAAGGGGCTTCCTGTGACAGTCTCACGGAACATATGACGTGACGCGGCAATAAAATCAAACTCTGACGGTTAGATATCTGTCAGTCGGGCTGGAATACTTTACCAGCCGGGTACTTCACAGTGATTTTAGGTAAAAAATTGCTTTCTTTTGTGCCATGGCTTTTTTAACAATTGAAACCTTCCACAGGTGAAGGCATTAACAGCATATGTGGCATCCTGGGTCATAACATCAATTCGTTGGGTCTAACGGAAAGAATGATCGGGGAGGCTATAGCGTGCGCCACATTTTTCTCATTTAATCAAATGAGGCGTCATTGAAATAGCATCAAACTCTTCCAAGCATGCTGCTTATTCTCTACTTCTTTTGGCTTCTATACTTTGACGGTATGGGTTTCTGCGATATCTTCACTCGTCAATGGTTTCCCATCTAATGCCTCGATAGGGTTCCGAATCAGGCGCACGTCAAATAAAACAGCGGACGAGCTATGGCTGTGGCTACACCTTCCCTTACACTTCAATTTAATAATGATGCTCGAAGGGATCAAGAAACTTTTCAGTAGACCGTTTTCGTATCTTAACGTGAGATTCATCACTTATGTATTCGCCTTCCTCACTTTTCACAGTGTACATAAACGTCGACGCGGCTTCAGCTTTCATCTACGGCGCCGTTCGTGAAGTTGTAGAGTCTTTCTACGACTCCAAAGCCTGGCCGGAGCATCCTCGGCTAGAGTCTCTCTTACAGGTGCGTACCCCCGTTTCTGACGGAGGAAGTGGTTGCAGTTGAAGATCGCTTGCTGCATTCAGCCCTTGCATATTAGTTGGCAGGAGGAGATCATCGACTTGAACGCGGCCCCAGAACTAAACTCTGAACAGATACGTCGGTTGCGTGATAAGATTGATCATAATATCTTTCTCGTAAGATGCGCAGCCAGGTTTCAACTCATCCCTTTCGTTCTCACCGTTTCTCTGGTAGCTATTTATCGAGTCACCAGACCCTAAAGCAGAATATCTGTTCGCCCAGTATTCCTATGGTGAGTATGCTTGAGCCATTCATCGAAGGTAATCAATGATGATGATCCCTACCACACAGCCAATATATCAGACTGGTCTGCGGCGTATGATGCGGTGAGGAATGCGGTGGAGTCGGGTTGTCACCACTGCTGAGGATCCAAGAAATGCTGGGTATCGTTATAGGTCAAAAGATCATATGGCCGCTACGATGAACTTATGAGTTACAGTAAAACATGGATTCTCGTGGTGTCTGGTACGTTGCTCCTCTGCTTAGCGATCATCAATGTCATGCAACGCCGGCCGAGAAATCGCTTTGCTTGGAGTTATTCTCTCAACCGAGCGATCATCGGGGTTCTTCTCACCGCAGTCGGAGCTGCTATAAGAGACCTGTTTTACGGCTGTGGGATTTATGTTATGTAAGTGATAGTATCGTTACCCTAGAGCCCCCGAGGTCGTTCTTATCGAAGGCTTACAATATCTCGATTCTTAGCATCCCTGTTGTCGCGATTTCTTACGGCGCTGCTGTGATAATTGACGGGGTTATCCTCCGCTTTTCAATCCATTCGATTCGGAAGAAAGAGAAATCTCTCTCCAACCCCCAACCACACGCCGGGGATGAAATGGGTAGACTCGGATGCGGGGCGGGTCCCCTAGGAAGCCCGCAACAGCCCTCTAGACTCTCGCACGACCAAGCTCCATTCTTGCAGAGAGACATAGTAGGATCTTCCAGCTCTGCATCTAGCATGCATGTGAATGGAGAGATAGATCCTTCGGACACGGTGCTCGACCTTCACGCTGGAGCGGCTCGTCCAGACCAACCTCATAAGCCGATATCCAGGGGGAGCTAGAACAATCAAACAACGTAGTCCGCCCACGGCGACCACCGTCAATCAGGTATTTTAAGAGTTTTATTCTACTATATCGAGACTGCACTGAGAAGATTAATTACCTAGGTTCCTGCGAGGCTGAGCCCCGCTACTACCTGTTATCGGAATGGACCGAGTGGACTTAGACCTGTTGCAATACCCCCTAGCTCTATGTCGAATTATCTTCATGCTTTTCTTCGTCCATGTAGTTCTCGAATGTGAATACCACTCGATCCGCCCTTCAGTCCCATGACAGTACTAGTCTGAAAGCCCGCCATCTAAGACTGCGAGGCTCAGGTTTCTCAGATGACTATTTAACCCGAATGGGTTTGGAGAGCACATACTCTCGTCTGATCTTGCTGTGTTACGTAGACTAAGATGGGTCAGAGGCGTTTATTCGGGAGCTTTGGGCAGACTTGATGAGGTGGTGGTTAAGGGAGGGGGCGCGAGCTCTTCCACGGCCCACAGTCTGTTACGCCTCAGGCCAGTGTCAGGAAGGGTAGTGTTGCTTTAGGCTCAACGAGCGTAATCGACGTACGCGGGGTCCGGGAACCTCTCAAGGCACGAGCGGTTTCGACGAGATACGGTTGAAATCCAATAACACCCAAATGTGCGATGAATGATACAGTCGACTTGGACGGAGTAAGAAAAAAGAGTCTGCCCGAGAAAAGCAAACGCTTAGAGAAGAAAAGATGAAGGTCTTAACGTAACTAAAAGGTGACGGAAGAGGAACAAGTAAAAAGAACAGTAAATACAAGAAACATGATACCAAGCGCAGAAAAGCGAACGCCAAAGAGAAGCACGAGTCCCATAGCTAGTCACTTTTCATGGAGGCTAAGTCCGTGCCAGCGCCGAGCCGGGGGGAGGTCAAGAATTTAAGGCTGAGGCTGAGGGTGCGACGAGAATGGAGGAGGCGGGGACGCAATACCGGCCCTCTGAGGTGCCATGTCGTTCGGGTTCGGGTTCGAGACCTGATACGGACCCTGCATCATCGGCTGGCCACTGCCCTGGCTACCACTGAATTCGGATCCCTGGCGCATGTTGGCCTGGTACGAGGCGTTGTTACGGGTGGACATCGTGGGCGCGTCGCTGAACATGGTGTCGGGCCGAGCGCCGGGGACGGCGGCTCCGGAGGAGTACATCGAGTGGGGCGACATGGGCTGGCTTCCGTTGGCCTGAGGCGCCATCATGGGATGGTTCTGGTAAGGCATCATGGGCGGCGGAGGGGTGTTGGGGATCTTGTCTCCCATGTCGGTACCCGTGTAGTAGCTCGTCACACGGACGGGGTCGCCCATGGGCATCTGCTTCTCGTTGTTGCCACCCGCGATGACGGCCGGGCGGGCTTCCCTGCTGGCGTTGTTGTTCAGGCACTTGAGGATGAGGACGGTCGCGGCTGCGACGACCGCCAAGAAGCACACGCCACCGATGGCGATGCCGACGATGGCGCCGGTGGACACGCTGGACTTGCTGCTGCCCGCGTTCGCTTGGTCCTGGGTGACGGTGGGCAAAGGAGCGGATGTGGACGGGGGTTGCGACGTGGAAAGAGAACCGGCGG
>WSTX01008151.1:0-14751 GCA_019633405.1 Tulasnella sp. 408
CGACAAGATACAATGGAAGACTACATATTTCTCCCCCAACAAATAGATGACTATAGGCGACTATTGTAGCACACCATTGGGCACATATTTTTGACCAACTATGGAGAGTATATCTACCAACATAAAAGGCTACCCATTATGTAGTAGGAACCCTTTTTCCTGATGGAGAGAAAGCGGAGAATTTCATTCGTGCGGTATCTGACAAAGCCATGGACGAGGGGAAGCGAAAGGATAACGAGTGGATCGTCGCGTACGCAGAGTCTTGTTTGGCTGGAGAGGCGCTGCGGTGGTTCGCATAACTTGACTCGGACACGCAAGAGAACTGGAAGAAGCTGCAAAAGGCCTTCCTAGCTCAGTATCCGCGAGATGGCACCGCAACCCCATCGCTAAAGTGAGGATTGTACCTGAGAATAATTCTGCTACTTACTGTTATTCTTATTCTAAACTAGTTTAGTCCTAACTCCCCCGGCCGCAGCATCGCTTGCCCCGACCCCCAGTGCGACTCGCCGGGGTCGAATACGCGTTTCGAATGACAGTCACTCGACCGCTTACTATCTATCAAGGCTATTGAAATCCGATAATAGGATACGCACTACGAACTCTCCTGCAGATGCTTTGGAATTGGAGTGGAGTACTGGCTCTGACGGTCTGTCAGCGTTGTCCATTCCCGGGGTAAGGTGTGAGCAGCTGCCTTCTCTATTCAGAATTCTTAATGGAACCTTTAGTCACAAATACCGGGGTACGACTTGCTTGGACTTAAGTGGTATTTGGATAACTCCAAGCCGGCGTCGCACAGGGACAAGTAAGTCCCTCCTACTTCCGTCAAGACCAATCCCTTGATCCCTTCTCAGCTCTTTAGGGTTCTGTGCTGTGAACTCCCAGACAAATTCAACCTCCATATCCGGGTATTCTGGAACTTTATGCACAAATATTTGGGAAATTTCTCCCGGCGGTGGACGTGGTGACGGACTATTGACTCTGTCCGCAAAGACGGAAAAAGGTGAAGTGTAAATCATGTATCACATGGCGACGGATTTTACTAATTCATTGGCATCCTAAAGAAACACGATATCCAAGGTGGAACCACCCCCACGTTTGGTTTTCAGAGCAGACCACTTGGTTGAACTGCCCTGCGGTGAGTGCCATCGTTGTCGCAGAGTCAACGCTCAATGGACCGTGTATTTATCGTGCGAGGACCTCTAGGACTTCTTCATCGAGCCAATTTAGAGTCCGGCGCTAAGCCGATAGTGTTTCATCATATGGCAGGACTCTTGATGTTCGGGGTACTCGCGTCGGCAGGAATTCTGGCCAGGTCCCTTCCATATTCCTCGAACCACCACAAACTGCCTCGACATATCTCCTATAAAGTGGGATGGCGCCAAAAAAGGATAAATTTGCCGGACTGGTATATATATATTGAAAATACTTCTAGAGGTGGGAGACCATAGTTTCGCGTCAACCGCCGACTCGAGTTGCGGCGTTCCAGCCGCCAAGCATCCAGTTATTATGTGCGGTTCTTCATTCCCTCCCCGAAGTCATCAAATTTGAGTCTCGAGGTCAAAGAGTGAGAGTGAGATCAATTTGTTCAATTCCACGCGGGGGTAAACGCCATCTCTTTTTGAAACGAACCCGAATTCGGCTCGAGCCGTCGATATCCCTTTCGACAAGTGATACAGTCGGAGAGTAGTAGTAGTACCCTCCCATATACTGGACTAGGTTTTAGTCGGGATTCATCGTATCGAGCGGAGTGGGCTCGACAGGAATGGTTGGAGCTGGTTGTTTTGGAATCGGAGATACCGTCTAAATCAGGACCCTGTCCGGAGGCATCTCCGATTGATCACATTTAGCCCACTAATTAAGCCAAGGAGAAACTAACGATGACATGAAGAGGCTGAAATATATCTACCCGTTTACAACCGTCGCCTTCGGCTACCAAATCCACGATCCTGGGTGTTTTTTGTTGATTTGTGCTGCCTTACCGAGCGTGCTGGGAGATCTCATAGAAAACACGAAAAAGCAGGAAGTTTATGAGACTTAAGGGTGCGCTGAGCTCGGAAACTGGCATAGAGATCAAGGTAAGGATATCCTGGGTGTCGCAAGCGTTTCCGAGGTGGGCAAGTTTGGGCAACGGACAGAGCAGATGCCAATTCGGTTTTGCCCGTGCGTGAGGATCTTGCAGCTGTTGTTGCGAGATCAGAAGTGATTGTGCATTTTCAATAAATAATTAGCGAGAGTTCTGGGATGGGTATTGACCATAAGGCAATGAGATATCATAGTTTCGGATGCAGATGTCACGTGCCCCAGGCTCCGATAGATGAATGTTTGCCATTCTTATCTGCGTAATTAATGTCATACCCACGCCGAACACCTCTACAAGTACCGGAACGCGATTGCACAGGTGTACTTATGCATTTTCTGAACCGTGCAATTCGCGTTCGCCGAAGTGAGATCCGGCCGAGAGGCCGTCGCACACGCCGAACACCCCTGACTCATCGACTGTCGGTGCTCGATTCAGCACATGTGTGGTTTAGTTTAGTTCAAGAAACATTGTCGTCGCAACCTAACTCTCAAGTGAAGTGCTCATGGGTATCAAAGGTTTGTCCGACGGGCTCCCTGACTTGGCTGTAGCGCGATCTTGTGACCTTTATCTTGCAAAACAGATTCCGACCAGCTGCAGTTTCGGGGCCAGGATGCGGCCGAGTGCAAGAACTTCTTTGCAGAACTCATTAAACTCGCCTATGCGCAAGGGAAACAGCGAGACGATCAGTGGATAGCGGATTTAGCGGCAACCTGCATGGTGGATAATGCGTTCCTGTGGTGGAATACGCTCGACGAAGAGGCTCAGGGAAGTTGGAAACTGCTTAAGCAAGCAATTCTTTCGAAATACGGGTCGAGGTTTTCTGGGCGAAGTGGAGAGGAAGCGGAGGATTTCATTCGGGCGGTATCTGACAAAGCCATCAACGAGGGGAAGCGAAAGGATAACGAGTGGATCGTCGCGTACGCAGAATCTTGCCTGACTGGAGACGCATTGCGGTGGTACGCACAGCTTGATTCGGATACCCAAGAGAACTGGAAGAAGCTGCAACAGGCCCTCCTCGCTCAGTATCCGCGAGAGGGCACCGCTGGCCCGGCGCTAAAGTGAGCATTGTACCTGAAGAGAATCTCGATACTTACTATCACTCTCACTCTCAATCTAAACCAGTTTAGTCCCAAACCCCCCTGCAGCATCGCCTGCCCCGACCCCCACAGTGACTCGCCGTGGTCGGATACGCGTTTCGAGACACAGTCACCACACCCCTTACTATCTATCAAGGGTATTGCAACTCAATAATAGGATATGCACTACGAAAGTTCTTGCAGATGCATTAGAACTCGAGTGGAGTACTGGTTCAGCAGGTCTGTCAACGTTGTCCATTCCCAGGGTAAGCCGTGACCCGCTATCTTTTCTATTCGGACTTCGTAATGGCCTTTCTAGTCACAAATACCGGGGTACGACTTGCTCGGACTTAAGTGGTATTTGGATAACTCAAAGCCAGCGATGGATCCGAACAAGTCCGTCTCTCCCGCTTTCGTCGGGGCCATTCTTCTGATCCCTCCCTAGCCATTTAGGGTTCTGTGCTGTGAGCTCCCAGACACATTCAACCTCTATATCCGGATTTTCTGGAAATCTATTCACAAATATCTGGGAAATTTCTACCAACGGTGGACGTAGTGACGGACTACTAACTCTGTCAGCAAAGACGGAAGAAGGTGAAGTGCGAATCGTGTATGACGTTGCGACGGATTTTATTAACTCATTGGCATCCTAAAGAAACACGATATCCAAGGTGGAACCACCCCCTCGTTTGGTTCTCAGAGAAGACCACTTACTCTAACTTCTCTGCGGTGAGTGCCATCGTTGTCGGAGAGCCCCGAAGTCCAATGAAAGGTCCATTAATGGTGCGAGATCTCTAGGAATTCTTCGTCGAGCCGATTTAGAGTCCGACACAAAGCCCGACATGTTTTAGAATATGGCAGGACTCTCGATGCTCGGGTTGATTGATCTATCCGACTGGGCTGACTCGGGGCACTGTTACAGTCATGGGGTTTCAACATAATGTTCAACCGTAGATAAAGTTGAGAGGAATTCGACATTTATACCCAAGTCTTCGCGATTAGGCGAACATTGAGATTCTGGAAAACATTCTATCAATCAGCCAGCTCCTGCCTTTCCGAGTGCCCTGAGAATCTGACACAAAAGTAGCAATGGAGGATGTCGAAAGAGATGTATCCGTCGCCAAAGACACGTCTCGCTTCGCTCGCGCATTAGGAATGAACCTTCAATCGCCATCGTGGTAAGACGGAAGGTCCAACCGTAATGCACACCATTGCCTTAAGTAAGGATTTCGCTGCCGCTCCGAACAAGCGTGGACCAGATAGTGGAGACAAAACATTTTAAACACTCGCTATTCACATGCAAAAAAGGTACATCCAACAAGCCGAGTATATGGGTAGAAGGAAGGACCTCCAGGTAGCCGCTCCTCCCCACCACCGCGCGCTTTGCTCCGAAAAACCGGGACTTTTGCATAAGGGAAACCAGTGATTTGTATAAGGATCACCCCTGGATTTGGCACCCAGCACAAAAGTCTAGTCCGGGGCAAAGTTTTACAGGGTGCCAGAAGTCGCACCCAAGGAGCAAATTAGAATGCAAAAGTATATCTATTAAAGCACACTCAATAATACTTACATTAAGCTAGTAGGTACCCGCTACTATACTCAGAATTCATAAGAAGGAGATCTGACGATCAATGTCATGCCCATGCCGAGCACGTCATGAACCCGGTTACGCGGGTTTACTTACGCATTTTCTGAAACGGGCAACGCGTGCGAGCCGAAGTGAGATCCGGTCGGTGTCCACGTGCCCAAGATGCCTGACTCCCCCATCTCCCGTCGCTCGCCTATTTGGCACTGGAGTCGTTTGATCAAGAAATATCGCTGTCACATCGTAGTCTTCACGTAAAGCGCTCATGGATGGGAAAGGTTTGTCTGATGGACTACCTT
Organism: Tulasnella sp. 408; assembly: GCA_019633405.1. NCBI lineage: Eukaryota > Fungi > Basidiomycota > Agaricomycetes > Cantharellales > Tulasnellaceae > Tulasnella > Tulasnella sp. 408. Next base: position 5,041 of record WSTX01008151.1, read on the forward strand.
GACTTAGCCGTAGCCTGACCTTGCCGTTGGACCGTATCGTGTCAAACAGATTCCGACCAGTTGCAGTTTCGAGGCCGAGATGCGACCGAGTGCAATACCTTCATTGCCTCACTCCTTAAGCTCGCCTTTGCGCAAGGAAAACAGCGAGACGACCAGTGGATAGCAGATCTGGCGGTGACCTGCATGGCGAATAATGCGCTCGTGTGGTGGAGCGCGCTCGACGAAGAGGTTCAGGGAAGTTGGAAACTGCTTCGGCAAGCAATTATTTCGAAATACGGGTCGAGGTTTTGTGGGGGAAGTGGAGAGGAGGTGGAGGATTTCATTCGTGCGGTATATGACAAAGCTATCGAGGAGGGGAAGCGAAACGATAACGAGTGGATCATCGCGTACGCAGAATCGTGTTTAGCTGGAGAGGCGCTGCGATGGTACGCACAACTTGACCCAACTACGCAAGGGGACTGGAAGAAGCTGCAAAAGGCCCTCCTAGTTCAATATCCGCGAGGTGGCACGACTGGCTCAGCACTAAAGTAAGGATCATCCCTGAGAAAAAGCTTCCCACTAATTCTCACTCCTCTTCAACCAGTTTTGTCCCAACTCCCCCTGCAGCAGCATCCTTTGCTCCGAGCCCCAAAGTGGTTCGCCGAGGTCGGATACGGGTCTCGAACAGCAACTCCTCGACCCCTCACTATCTATCAAAGCTCTTGCCATCCGACAATCGGCTACGCACTACGAACTCTCCTGCAGATGCTTTGGAGTTGGAGTGGAGTACCGGCTCTGACGCTCCGTCAGTGTTGTCCATTCCCGGGGTAACCTGTGAGCTGCTACCTTCTCTATTCAGAATTCCTAACGGAATTGTTAGTCACAAATACCGGGGTACGACTTGCTTGGACTTAAGTGGTATTATGATGGCTCCATACCTGCGTCGCACAGGGACAAGTAAGTCCCTCCTACTTTCGTCAAGATCATTCCCTTGATCCCCTCTCAGCTACCTAGGGTTCTGTGCTGTGAACTCCCAGACAAATTCAACCTCCATATCCGGGCTTTCTGGAAATCTGCTCACAAATATTTGGGACATTTCGAGCAAGGGTGGACGTAGTGATGGACTCTTGACTCTGTCCGCGAAGACGGAAGCAGGTAGAGTGCAAATCATGTATGTCCTCCCGAAGGAATTCATTCATTCATAAGCATCCTACAGAGACACGATATCCGAGGTGGAGCCACCCCTATGTTTGGTTCTCAGAGAAGACCACTCACTTGACCTCCCCTGCGGTGAGTGCCATCGTTGTCGCAGAGCCAAAGTTCAATGAACAATCTATTAATCGTGCGAACACGTCTAGGAAATCTTCTTCGAGCCGATTTAGAGTCCAACACTAGGCCGATAAGGTTTTGATAACATAGCACCTTTGCTGTTCCCGGTAGTTGATCTGGCCGACGGTGCTGATCGGGGCTGTTTATATATAGTATCCCGCATGTCGGACATAACCCAGAAAGGCAGGAATTACGATATTACGTGAAAGACATTTGAAGTCTAATCACTATAAATTTGCCGTCCCCGAGGGGTTGAGTGCATAAAAAGGTCTTTCCCAACCTTTCCTGCCGGGAGTCCGAAGTTAACAGGAATTCGGGTCAGGACCCTTCCGTCTTCCTTGAATCACTGCAAACGACTTAGGCATCTCGCCACTGAAGTACCATAGCACCACATCATTACGTTCCAGTGAATAATTGCGTATCAAGAATACTCGGGGATGGGGAAAATCTTAGCAGACGAACACCCGACTTGGGCTAAAGCGTTCCAACCAGTACCCGATCACTGTAAGATGGATAGAGCCTTTTCCCTCCAGTGGCCATCACAGTTGAGTCCCGAGGTCAGGGATCGGGACTGAGATCGAGTTGGTCCAAACCTCACGAGGGTCAAGGTAATCTTCATTTCGTGAAGAACATCAAATCGAGCCGCCAATATCGTTCCCCCGCCATGCCAATAAGCAAGGCGGTTAGGCCGTGGAATCTTTTTGTAGAGTGAAGAAGCCTTTCGTTGGGATACATCGTGTAAACTCGAGTGGTGGGGGATCGCTGGCGTTGGTTATTTTGAGAACCGGAGATACCGTCCGAATCGGGGTCCCATTGCCAGCATTATGCTTAGCCAAAGCAATAGCAGAGTCCGCTGAACCTCAGTCTACAAGGCTCCTGGCTGAGGTGTCTGAACTTGTAGGTGTTCACGTCGCAAGGGAAGGTGGAAAATAAATAGTAAATTAATACAAGGGGGGCGTGGCCTCGACAGAAATATAAATAAAAGGAAGGAAGAGAGACGCAGGCGCAGACGCAGACAGAGAGGCACGGAGAAACAGAGAGAAACAGACAAATACCCAGAGACCGAAACCGAAACCGAAAACGAAACAGAACAGACAAAACAATTCCTTCAACATCTAGTCGACCGGCCTTCATTCAAGCAACTCTGGCGACGCTGAGACCGATTATTCAGTTGAAACGTGCTTTTGAGACGCTTCAGGATCCATTTCAAAACCATTTTTAGTCCGAGAGGACCTCTTGATTTTAGCCGGTGCAGCATCAAGCGTCAACGGGGGAGGTAGAGCCCAGCTTTCTACGACCTCCGTTCCGATGCCCATCGGCGAGTCGGTGAACCATCCGACTAGTTTGAAGACGTGGCTTCAAACTCCTCTAGCAAACCCCATTCCTCTTCGGACAGAGGTTGGACAGCGCAGCTCGTGGTCGCCCCATAAAACGGCATCACCAATGCATCCCTCGAAGCCTCCCTCGCCTGCTGCTGCTGACTCTTCGAGAACCCGTCCTTGTCCAAGTCGTCCTCCTCGTCCATGGTTGGAACGGTGGTCTGCAGAATGGGTCAGATTGGTCAGCTGCCATCGTCACCTGCGCTCACGTCTGAGATGGATGAACTCACCTGGACTACGGACATCGACTCCTGCAACGCCTTCTCTAAGTCGCTAACTGGGAAACCTCCTTTATCCACATAAACATGGGACTCCGAGGGGCTGTAAGGAGGTGGTGGCTCGAGAGGCACCCCGAGAAGCTGGCCATCGAATTGCTTGCAGGTCAGGCTGGCTTCGGCGGCCGCTTCGCCATCTTCGAACACTAGGCCCATAGACATCAGGATAGCCTTTTGTAGTTCCTCGTCTTCAAAGCCACCTTCTCCCCGTTCATCATCCACGGCATCCGAAGCGACGAGAGTAGTCGGGGACGCCGGCTTCGTGACCACCAACGGCCTCCTACCGCCCACTGGCTTCTTCCCCTCCGTCTTGGCCCACTTCCAGTCCTCATCCGCCGGGCTCTTCAAAGCGTCGTGCCCAAATCTTCTTCGGCGATGTCGACTGCGCCTTGAACTCTGGACGTCCTTGGATGGAACGTCTTGCCTCCACCATGCAACCGTCGCTTGGACCAGACCGTCAGGAGCCTCTCGAACAGTAGCTTCGGTGTCCAGCACCTGTGCTTCGTTCGGAGACTGTAGCGCAGATTCGAGAGTGGAGCTGGGAGTATCAGCCCCCCTTTGATTGTCCGGCTGTAGATCGATCGAGGTGGGTGGGGTTGATGGGGTCGGGGTGGGCCAGCTCGCGGTTGTGCTGCATAGTTTTCCGTCGTCCGAAGATAGAGCCGGAGTGGAGATGGGTGTATCGGTGAGCTGAGGAGGGGTATTGGTTGCTCTCCCGCGAGCAACGGCCGTGGCGACATCGTCAAGAGGTTTTCTTCTCCATTCGGCGTGGTGGAAGGTGTTAGGCCCCTTGAGTGCGACCTTTCTCGAGCGCTTGAACGGCACCGAGATTACGTCGAGAGCACAACTAGAGTCGGAGGGGAAGGAAAGAGATATGGTTCAGTTGGGCCATTGAGTCCTAGCACCCGCAACGCTGCGAAGACAATGAAGGCGAGGACTTACTTCGCTCGACCAAGTGAACCAGTGCTGGAAACTATCCCGCCTGCTGGATCAGACAGAATGATACCCAACGCGTTTATTCTATCTGTTCTCGAGACTAGCGAGTGGGCATTGATGATCGTCCGTCCATCGTTTTCGGGTGGACCGGGAAGCGAAGGAAATGGGAGGCTGTACACCGACGACGGCAAAAGGCAAAGGTACGTCGGTCAGTCCCTTTGACACTCCACCGAAGTGGAGAACCTTACCTTGAGATGCCTACGAAGCTGGTGTGGGGTACCCTGCCACTCACGGAAGAGGCGAGAGAGACTATGGAGCGACCAGTGTCACTGGGGTTCCGATCTGGTTCGAGGCCCTTCGCCTTGTCATCGACGTAGCCGGATGTACCGCCGAAGATAACTTCGGATGTGGTTTGGTCTGAGGGCGTTAGAACAATTGAGGGGAGGGTCGACTGCAAAGCCGCGGATCCCTTCGTGTCGGTAGGAGAGGTGATGGGGGTGGCACTGGCTGGCGATGTGGCCCGAGACGTCGGAAGAGTCTCGTTTGATAGCGTTCCGGCTTGAGGGTAGTTTCCACAAGCCGAGGAGACGGAGGTGACGCCGACGTGGTCTTCCGGTTGATCGATTGCGAGCCGTTCGACCTGTGCGCGACGTTGGTCTGATACTGGTCCTGGTTCAAGCTGAAATCGAGTCGAGAGCCATAGGCAACATCAAATCAGTTACCGTCGATGGATCGAGTGAAGCGAAAGGAAACAATACGTACAGGTCTCGCCAGTCTCTGCAAGTTCGTAACGACCGCTTGGCTCTCGCGGAGATCGTTGAGAATGGTAACGATCGAGGTGCGGGTCTCAGGAGAAATGGAAAGGCGGGCGTCAACAAGATAGTTGAATGCATTCTTGAAGAGATACGAACGCGAAAGCTCGAGAGATCGGCGTTGGTCAGTTCAGGACTGAGAGGCGACAGCGGTGCGCTTGAGGGTCCGAGCAAGGACTTACCGTTCGATCAAATACGGTGGTATAGCGAGACGAAATAGTGCGGAGACCTTGGACGGAAGGAGTCGGTATAGACCGCCATGCTCTCAAGAGACTTGTCGCCGTCGTGTCCGGAGCACGAGAGCGTCTGATCGCCACGACGGGAAGAGGTAGCTCAGCGGCCGAGTCGATGGTCTCTGGCCTCCGAGTGTAGCGGACGACGAAGAAAGCAAGGATGGCGATAGGAAGGAGGGAGAGAAAGCCCAGCAACCACCATTTCGACTTGGTCTGGATTGATACGAGAGCAAGGAGTTAGCTGGCGAGACTCACCCAAGCCTCAGATAGTTCCCATCAGGGAACGGCATCCAAGGGAAGCTGGAAGGCACCTACGGTTAACTGGCAGATGACGAGAAGGATGATGATGAACAGTCCCAACGTAGCGGTTCCGATAACCCGGCGGCCAAGACTCAGGGATGTAGAACTCATGACAGCGAGGCTTAAGAGTTGTACACGCAGCACAAAAGCAAGAAGTACCGATACTCCGGAGGTCAGGGTCAAGAAAATTTACTCTGAACTCCTGGGGTGGTGGTAGTTGAGAGGGAAACTTGGATCGGCGGAAACTGCCTGCTAAAAGCCGCGGGTGCAGCAACCGTCCCCCAGTTACCAAGTAGCTCCCGTCGACAAGCAAGCGACGTAAGATGATATCATCGCGAAATACATCGTTTACGACGCTGAGAGACGTTGTACCAACAGGCAGATATAGCAGAGACCTCCAAGTCGGAGACGAGAGAAGACGGCCCAGAAAGAGACCGGCGGTGCACCATAGACCCTGGCTCCACTGCACCGGTGTAAGGGAGAACGAATTCAAGAGAAGGCCCAGTGGATTCTTCACGGACGATGGTTGGATGCACGTACGCCCACCATTTATCATTTCCTCCTCACAAGCTGCAAGCCAAACGCCTCCCAAAGAATACGAATAACAGCGACGTCACTGGGTAAATCAGATAACGCACAAAAACTGCCAACCGGTGTTACAAGGCGGTGGGACAATAATGAGGGCGTTTTTCACTCTCGCTGCAATTCCTCCTGAGAGCGAAGATAACCCAGAAAGGCTAAAATTAAGACATGAAACGCATTTTTTGCTCCATGGAATGATTCCCGGTTCCGAGGACCTGGCTGCATAAAAGGGTCCCTCCCAACCTTTCCGGCCAGCCGAACGGCGATTACGGGAATTCGGCGCAAGACCCTTCCATATTCCTTGCACCCCTCACATGGCTTCGGGAGATCGATCGTAAATGAAGCAATATTGGACCAATCAACGATAAGAAGCAGTAGGTCGTTATTGAAACCCCCTCGAAGAGGGGGGTAAAATTCTTTCTACCCCGACGGCCGAGTTGAGCTAAAGCGTTTTTGCCAAGTATCCAATAAGTATGTCTCGGTCTTCATTCCATCCCTTTGGCCATCAGAGCTGGGCCTCGACATCGAAGATCGGGAGCGAGATCGATTCGGTTCGAACTCCCATATGAGGGTAGACGTAATCTTCATTTTGAGACGGACAACCACAAGCCACGGTATCCCTTCTAAGCCTTCCCAGCTACATGACGCGGTCAGGGAGAAGTGCGCCTCCGGACGCTAAATGGGCTTCTCGTCGGATTCGCCGTGTAACTCGGAGTGGAAGGGTGGATGGTTTGAGTTGGTTATTTTGGCAATCGGAGATACCGACCAAATCAGGACTTGGTCCGGAGGCGCATGCGCCCAAAATTCAGCCTCACTAAGTAAGAGAGAGAATGACCATGATATGAGAGAGTGAACAGATGTTTTGAGCTGTAATTGATCAGATTGCGACTGTTGAATCCCTCATGTTGGGCCAGATATCAATCTCCGATGCTTGGAGAGGCCAATACGTGTGGCGGGTGGGCGAGGGAGCTTCATGATATTATATGTACCACAACGACGTCATACAGACAGGCTCAAGCTTGAGGCAAGTACGTAAATGACAAATTGATACATTGGCATGAGGCAGATTACGATCCACTTAAGTCTCGAACATAGGCCCACCCCGCAACAGCGGCCGGAAAAGCTCCTCGCTGCAGGTCAGTTACCCGGATCCCGGATACCGTGCACGACGGCGACTCCCTACTCCACCCTCCATATCGGTTCACATTACCATCGGCGCTCAGTCTTTGTGCACAATTACAAGCTGGGTGGTCCGGGCACCGTCTCCTTCCAACCCGAAGCGGAGCCACGGGTATTTATACATATTGGCACCACCACCTACTGTCTTATCTTGAATAAGAACAACCTCCGTCACGATCCCCTTTCCGCTCTTTGCTTCGATAGAGCGGCAGTGTAGATCTGGTCCGCTCGTCAAGCGAGTGCTATTCGCTGTTGATTTGCGATGGTTTACCTTGCAATTGTTCGTGAAGAAGGCCGATGCTTGGACCTTTAGGATGTGAAGGCTGCACCAAGTTCGGAGACTGGCATAGGAAGAGAGTCAAGAAGATTATGGTTATCGCAACTGTGCATGAAGAGCGGGGAGTAGCCGGGGCAAGGTGGAGAATAGCTGCCGATCTGGTTTCGCGGCACCTGAGAGCCTTGCAGTGGGTCGTGAGTGGTCGGTCACTCATTGTAAATAATATATAAACCGCGTTCAGGTGAACCGGCTTTGAACCAGCGTTAGCCAGGCGGATTGAAACAAAAATGTAGTGCGCACTCGCTATGTACATGCGAGTAGATACATCGGACAGGTCGAACATGTGTTTCGAACGAACCACCTCCCAGCGGCCGTCCGGGCCTCTCTACCGATCCACCAGACCGAGACCGCTGAAAAAGATATTACCTTAGAAGAGCATTCCACAAATAGGAAACCCCACTTCCGCTCCATTTTCCAAAGTAGTAAGGTTTTGATTCTGAGGGTAATCGAAGAGGGCCGAATTCTCGGCGACTGCTACTGTTATAGCACAACTTAGGCCCTGAAAATGACCGGAGGTCAATTCATGCAGCTATGAGAGACATGCCTTAGCTTCAGGTCGAAAGGGTGGAACCCTCTATAGCAGATATGTAGTATGAGATTCCATGGGGAACATTACCTCGTAAGATTGGGTTAGATATTCTCGCGATGTCTGACTTACCTTTTCCGTCTCCCCTACTCTTGCAACCCATTACAGGAGACCTGAATGTGGTTTTAAGAGTAGAGTAGGCTGGTACATTAGCTGTGTCATTTTCCGCCCTTGTGATACCCACTTCCACCCCGACCCCAAAGCTACCAGTCTGAAGAGGTATGAGGTGGCCAGTATTGACTCGAACTATGCGTCTGCCGACCCTTAAATTGACATGACTGATGCCGCGAGCGAGATAGAATGCCTCGCCCATCGGGAGGCATTATGTACCCAATTTTCAAAATGACCCTTGAACCCGTTACCTAATTAATCTCCTCGGCGAACGCTTCAAGCAAAGACGGATCCGCTGTGAATGTGTGAGGAAGGGCTGTTCAATGCCCCGGAGGTGTCTGAATACGGACAACGGATCAACGGGAATCCTTCTCACAGGCTCCCGATTTGTACCGGTCGGGAACAATGCCACTCCCGCTTGTACGACCATCCCTCACAATCACCTGCGCCCCATTTCGAGTCAGCCGAGCTACAATACCATCCTCATCCTACCACTCCACTCCAAGCTAAAGCCGTATGTCAAGCCATTTGCCCAGCCCCGCCGAGGCAGAAAACCACCCGAACGACACGAAGTCACGCGATCATGCGGGAGCATCGCTGGAGCACCAGCTCGAAACTACACATCTGAACGATTCACAGTCAGACGCAGAATCCCCAAAATCGAGCAGGATAAAGCTTTCCGCGGTGGGCACCAACAGCACTCCACAATCAGACTGAATACAGTATGGCTCTAACGAACGGAACCATTACCTCCAGAGAGATCTGCTCGAAAAACTTAAAAGGAGGCGGCTAGAAGTTTCCCAAATCATTTTCACTGCGGGCGGTCACCAAGCTAGCAAGGGAGGCTACGGCGAGGTTGTTGTAGCCACTCTTGCCTTAAACGAGGCTACCTCTGATGAGCTAGGGAGGCAAGTGGCCGTTAAGAAGTTTTTATTTAGTGGCGATGTGGATGAAGAAAAGTTTCTTCGCGTAAGTCTATTGCGTCTGGCCACCGATCTCGACATGACTCGACCCCCCAGACCTTCGTAAACGAGTTACGTATATTGGACAACCTGGATCACCCTAATATAGTCAAGCTTGTTGGATTCGTGGAGGATATGAAGCTTTGTACTGCCTGGTTGGTATTTCCTTGGGAAACCAACGGCAACGTCCGAGAATTCCTTCTCTCTGGAAAATGGGAATTGCCAGAACGGGTATCCTTGGTATGTCCCAGCCGAGTTAGTCACCAGCTTCAATGCCATATAGAGCCTCGTCTTGTTACCAGATCAAAGACGTAGCATCTGGGCTCGAATATCTCCACAGTCAGAAACCACCCATACGCCATGGGGATCTCAAATCAGTCAGTTTATAGGCAGTTTTACTAGATGTTATGTGCTAACAAAAGATCTTCTGCAGCTCAATATTCTCGTCAACTCTGAACATCGAGCTGTTATTACGGACTTCGGCTCGGCACGTCTCCAGACTGAGGCTCGTGGATTAGAAATCACAAGTGGTTCAACCCGACGCCAGGTAGCCTCGACCGATTCCAACCCCACACAGTATGCCGGATCTCCAGAGGTCACTCTTTCGACGACCAATGCCGAGCTAACACTAACTGGTCCGAGCTGGTCATTTCGATGGGCGGCACCCGAGGTTTTAAACGAAGAGGAGCCTTCCTTGGCCAGTGACATATG
>WSTX01008152.1:0-14704 GCA_019633405.1 Tulasnella sp. 408
TGTTGTTCGCAAGTCGGTGGCAAACCATTTATGATTTGAGCCAGGTTGCACGCCGGAGCGAAGCGGAGTTTTCTTGTATAGAAGAAAGAGAAGGCGAATTAGAATGTTGAAGTTCCGTCAAGCGAACAAGGACCTCTCTCGCTCCACTACACTCTCCCTCTCTTTGTCGACGTGCTAGTAATGCACGCAACTGGGGCACGCTCCTAGCTATTCTCTTCTGTTACATATGAGCTGCAATAGCGCGTTGCCAAGGCCACAACTCGATCCACCCGCAGGCTACCTTCTTGACAAACAAACTCGGCCAAGCACGTCTCGAGTCTCTTTCCACCCACCTTCCCCCGCGACGTCACCACAAACCGTCCGCTCGGGGAACAGCAAAGATGATAGTAAGCTACTCTAATTCTGTGCTAGGAGGTCGTCACTGACGCGCAGCATCGATTGATTGTAGGGTCCGGGCTCTGTGTACCTCGCAGACAACAGTTTCAATATGGACCGACAAACGTGCACCAATCCCAATGACCCGATACCCTTCCATGAACGGCGTTGTTGTCTCGTTCACCTCGTTTAATAATTCAAGCCAGTAGTCTCAGCGTTTCTGGGTGGTGACTTCCAACGCCGCATTTTGGAATGGGCTCCATGGTTCGGGCTACTCGTCTCATCCTCTCCACAGCGTACGACCCTATCACTACGAAGGCCCAACTCGAAGGCCCAGCTCGAAGGCCCAGCTTGAAGGCCCAACCGTTACCACCTCCTCGTACGCTCGCGAAATTTCCGGAGCTGAATGACCAACAAGTTTGGCTCGCAATCGCCCTGGGGCGAACGGCAGACGCTGAGGACACCCCGCATCAAAACATTGAGGTGACAACAGAGGCTTCTAAGAATGGAGACTCCAGCGGGCTTGAATAGACGGCCGCTCGTTCAGTGTTTATCCCGTCGTCGATTTTGATGCGGAGAGAGAGAGTATCCGAGCTGGCGACATGATTCGTCCGCTCGTACCCACCGACCGCCTTTCCAAATATCGTTCAATCACCACCACGACCTCTACCTTTCGACGTCAAAGCTGTGGCGTCTTCTTCCGGCCTCCTCGCGCTCCATCTCCAACTACGTCGACGACATCAACGTTTCCGACCATCCATGGGAATCGAGCCAGCGAGACAGGATGCATCCTACGACCTCCTTTCGTCCACCCAAGAAACACCCCTCAACCGAATCTTGTGGTCTCGGCGGGCTCAGCTCGAGCTATGGAAGCATACAATGTTGGTGGGAAGTGAACTGGGGGCTCGGTGCCAGCCCCAACCGAAGCGGCAGGACTACGGCTCATTGGCCTTGGCAAAGACTGTGTTGAATCGGAGGGTTGGCGGCGGGGAGTGTGTAATTGAGATCGGGGATCTCGTGATGGCGGGTGAAGGAGTTCGGAGTGAACGACGGCCTTGTAATTGTCTGCAAGCGAAGGGTCACCCGGCTAGGCTGCTTCCATTGGGGAGCTTCGGCTCCGCCTCAACAGGAGTTCCCCAGCTCCTTGTTGTGAGTCTCGAAATCATCTTCCCTTACCCTCGACAGCAACCTTGTGCCGCTACTCCTCGTATTCAGACTCGCTTATCTCAATCGTCTTATCCAGCAAAGTGGCCGCAACTTGCTTCGACATCCTCCTCCCCACTTCCCGAACGCTCACTACTTGGGTATTGATTTCCTCTCCACCTCGTACACAATAACCAGTTATCGTGGTCACGTCGACTTTCACCCCTTCAAGACGTCTGGCACAATATCTACCTTATACGCGAGTCGGCCAAAACAAGATCCACCTCGCAACCTCGCTCCACCAACCCCTTTGACGTGACCAGCTTTGGTACGAACGACCTCATTCGAGTGGGGATGCGTGGCTTCCGAGCATAACTTCCGCTCCGATCCTCCGACGCGAGGTTGCAACATACCATGATGCTCTGGACACGAAGCGCCACGCAGCAATATGCTCGCCTCAGCATCCGTCTATGTTAGGGATCCACGTCAGGGTGTGTATACGACGCTACCGCAGGCTCAATCACCGGGGCCCGCCACTTCGCTCGGAACCAAAGCAGGAATGGTTCCCGGTAGAGGGGGTTTGGAGTGAACGCCAAGTTGATTATTTTCAAGAGTGAAGACGCTCTATAAGCCACGGTGGTTGGGGGGGGGCTTGTTACTCTGGAGCACGAGGAGGGTTTAACCCCTTTATAAGAAGCCCAGATTCGTCGTCTCCGCTGTCGCGTGAGCCCCTTCCTCGGCACAACGCAGCAAACCTGCCAACGCATTTGAGGGCCCTCACGGTTATTGTACGTAGGAGTTCAATAGTGCAAAATATTATGTAACATCCCCACGCGGTCGGCATGGGTTGGTTGGTTGGTCGGTCGGTCCGCATGCTTCCGGTCAGGGGGCGTTGCAGAGGTTTGCAAGCAAAAACGGCGAGGACAGGCGTAGGTAATTGAGGCGAGGTTGCACCTCCGTTGAACCAGCGTGCAGGGGGAGGTCGAGTTCGAAGGATTCGAGAGAGAAGCAAGGCGGGGGATTCAGCCATCTTCAGGCGGTTGTTCTGGGAGCGCACGAGAAGAGGTATATATCACTATATGCAAGCAAGAGTCTAGGGTCATAGAATAGGAATATTTGCAGTCTTCGAGGCTGTATTGGACACGAGCACCAACGACAGGTTGCAAAGAACGACTAGGCGACGAAAGTGGGGCGCGGTCCCTGATTGGACACAACGAAAAGTCCTTCGCCTCTGTTGTGCAGAGACGTGGCTTGGCGCGAATCCAACGTCCTGCCAATATATTTCAAAGGACCCTATAGTTCTCAAGCGTAGGAGCTCAGTAGTTCGAAGGAGCTTATGGCGTCTCTGGTCCAATCTCTGTCCGGTCTTGCATGCATATCTTTCGCTCGGTCGGTCGGGCTTGGTGAGAGGTGGACAAACTCCGCCAAGCATCCGCAGAGTCGTCCCTCCGCACTCCACCTCTCCCTTCAGCGAAGGCGCTATTCATGACGGGATAGAAGCAGTGATTACTACTCGTTCTCATCTCCTACTCTGATACTGTCACTGACCCACAGTATTGGCTACTTGGCAGGTGTGCCGATCTTCCCGAGGACAATTTGAATATGGACCGACGGCCAAGGCGAGCAAAGAGCACCGCGCATCGGTCCCGATGATTCAATACGCTTCGATGGACTACCTCGCTTTCTCGTCCATCTCGTTTAACAACGGACTACAGCGTGCTTGGTGGAACGGAGAGCATCGGTTTGGGCAACCTCTAGCGCCGCCGTCCTGGAGTTACCGCCATCGCAGGCGGCACTCTCTCCGGTTACTTCCCTCCACACTCAACCCCGCCTCTCCCTCGCACCATAGCAAACACTCCACGCCTCGGCCGGCTCTCTAAGCTCTCCCAAGACCTCCAAACCTCTCCTCGAGGGCGTTGTTTCCGGGATCGTTCGTCAGCCGAGACACCCAGGCAGAACAAACCGAATGGAGCTCGTCTATATGCAGCAGAACGTCAGGGACATGACTCAAAGCACTCAGGTGTTAATTAGAGAACTCAAACCACCCGACTGCCTCAGCCTGGATGGAAATTTCCCCAGGTTAGTGTTTCTCTCATCGTCGACCTTTTGCAAATCGCGAGCGTTTAACCTGACGACGTGCTTCCACAACCCCTAGAATTGCCAGGAGCCATCCGTCAACCCGAACTTCGAAGTGACGTCGAATAGCCCAACGACTTTGACCTCCAGGTCTTTTCGTCACCAACATCCTCAAGTCACCCTTTGCATCCATTGATCACCAGCAGTCTCTCTCTCAATCAGCCAGCTACGCCAGCATTCCCCGGGCTCCTTGAGACGACAGGCTAACGAGATGGGATCCGTCTTTCCACTCCATTTTGGCTATCGAGGTAAAACCTTCGGCTACGCCAGCGGATTCAGCTCCACAGACGTTGCGCGGGCTACCAATGTCAGCGGGGAACCGAACAGACTCGTGGTGTTCGACCAAATGGAGTATCGGGAGTTGACTCGGTCTTCTCCCATGCCGTGTTGACCAGGAGGGCAGGTGGGAGGGGGGTGACGAAGCGGGTCGGCGAACCTCGTCGTGACGACGAGAAGAGAGCTCGGAGTATAACTGCGGCCGAATGATGGACAACACTCGAAAGGACGCTCTGTTACATGGCCGCTGGGGAGCTCATAACTTTGGTGCACTCGAGGTTTCCATCTTGTAGTGGGTCCCCAAGATCTTTCTCCCTGTCACCGTCGGCAGGAAGCTAACGCACACACACCCCTCTATATGTTCAGAACGGCTTATCACCACCCCTTCGTCTAGCATTCGGGGCTCCTTACTCCTTCGACGGCATCCTCCGCGCTCACCCCGGGACGCCCGCAGGTCCTCGCCTTTCAGCTTATCCACGGCAGCTCTGCCCCTTCGGGCGAACCGCTCTCCATTCCTTCCACCCCTTTCCGGTTTCAACCTCACCCTCGACACGATCCTTTGAACCTGCTCATCCCACTCGAAACTCGCCGCTCGACCTCGGTCCACAGTCAGTGCTAGGCGTGACCGGGTTCGGTCTTTCGATTCGAAAAGAGGAACGTGTGGACGTCTCGATGGAAGGCGTGACTGGTCTGGCTTCGAGGCGTGGCTCCGTCCCCGTTTCCTTCGCGAGCGCCCGCTTCATCATGTTCAGGACCTCCGACGCAGCGCCACCCGCACAAGACGTATCAACAAAAGATTCGCCAAAGCACCCGCCTTTAATAGTACCCACAGCAAACCACGCCTGCGACGGAACCCAGAACCTTCGTCGCTGATGATCACAAAACTGGTTGGCATATCGCCCTGTTGGGTATAAAACGGAAACTACCTTCGACGGTCAACTTCTACGACGTGCTGGCTCGCTAGCCGGATGTAAACGACGTTGCGTGGAGCCTGGAGAGAGCTGGTTGGACGGGCAGATTTCGGTAGCGGTGTGTCTTATAGCGGCCGGGCAGCATAAGGTCTGCACCGCGATGCCTAAACATTCTTCGACCAGCACGGTTCGGTCTTTCCGGCCGGCACGACTGATAGGCACAAGGCTTCTGCGCGCCGCGGTGTCTGTAGTACTGATAGCGCCGAGTTTCGATTAGATAGTGAAATTTCAGCCGTCTTTGCCTCCAGTTGCTCCTCGACGCTTGCACACGGGCGCAACCCAGAGCGACGCGCACAGCAGTCCTAGGCTTCTACGTGTTTAACCACTCTAAGACTGCACCTGATTTGACTGCCTACGTGTGGCGAGCTCGAAACGGCCGTTGACTGAGCCTGGAAACCCCGAATCGAAACCACGTGCACTCATGACTGTACGATGGGAGCGAGGCGGTGCTGTGGACGATTGCTCTCTCCCATCCCTCTCCACCCCTCCTCCGCGTATTCTTTCGGTTGCATCAGCTAAACTTACGCATACCCGATCATCGTCATCAAAGGTGGATCGATGCTGACCAACAGCCAACCGCCTCCCAAAGCACCTCCAACCTCTGGCCAGCGACGACCGGCCACAGATGACGCCCCAAACTCAGCTCTTGACGAGAAAATGGAGTCCTTGAAAGCAAGTGTAGTAACAATTCTCAAAGTTTGTCGGTTCGATGTATATACGCTCCGTATCGTCAACACTGAATATGTTCCAGGGCACCGAGTGGCCACCCGACTCCACAGACGCCGCGGAAAGTTTGATAAATACCCTCAGGTCCTGCCCAGATATTTCCACGAATATATCTCATGCGACCCAAGAGCTTCAAAGTTTAGCCGAAAAATATATTGAGTGAGCTCAGTGGCTACGCAAATGTGTCAGATCGCTACAGCATGTCTCAACAGAATACTCGACGAAGTTCATATCCGGCTCAGAGACGCATCTTCGAAAGCGGCGATGAAAAGATGGAAGTTTCTCCAGATGATCAAGTCGATGGCTTCCAACCGCCGCAGTAAATGTGCTCTACTCTTCCAGACCTGTCAAGATGACCTATTAAAAGCAATGAACACTCTGAGAGTACGTCGTTAAATTTTCGTGTCTAGGGTCCTGTTTCTCATCTAGCTCTCAAGGAACGCTTGGAGTACGAGCAGGCAAAGGGTAAGTGAATCCCGAACGTTCGCGACCGAGCCAGAGACAAATTATTCTTTCCGCTCAGACGATGTCGCCAGTGGTCGTGATTCAGCGACACAAGCCCATAGCCACTCCATTGGGCTGGGAAGGGTGGACCTCTCTGCACAGGACCTGGCAACGGGCACCGCAGAACAGGGATCCACGTCAAACGATTCTAAGCCCAACCCATCCATCCCTAGGGGCCCTCCCTCAAATATTCCTACGGATCGGAAGTCGCGTGTTCCAATAAGTGATGAAGCTCTTTCCATTGCTAGAAAGACTTTCAAAAGTATGGAGACCGGATCCGGAGCCATTCCCGTCGTTGGGACCTATATAGGCGCGGCAGCTAAAGTCGGATTAGCGTTTGTAGAAACCCTTCAGGTATGCCATATTGCCAGCCTATAAAGCTCCTTAATCCTCACATGCCCATCCTGTTGCAGACGATGGACAGGAACGACAGCCTTGCCGGTGACCTCGGAGATCACACAGCGAAGCTGAACAAGCTTGTCGAGGTGTTCAAAGGAAAGTCAACCACCGACGAAAAGAATCTGGCCAGCCAGATTGACGCATTACACCAGTAAGTTGAATTTAGCCTTCTGGCGCGGACGTGCTGACCTTGTGTGCAGAGAGCTTGTCATAGTCAACGAGAAAGTCGAAGAGTGGAGCCGCTTAGGCCGATTCAATAAAGCCTTTTTAGCCCGTGACCACGGGGAAACTCTGAAGGAGTATCAGGGGAGAATTCAAACGGCGCGAGAAGAAATGCAGGTTCGTGGAAAATCGCTCAGCTGCGGCCTGACATTGACTAACTCGTTGGCAACTAGCTTCTTGTTAGCGTCGACAGTCGAAGCATCATAATCGACCTCGGTGAGTAGCTCAAGAACTATAACATTGGACCTCTAATTAATCTCGCTAAATCTTCTGAAAGAGCGACGCCGTCTGTTGAAGTGCCTTGGGGACGGACAATTTGGAGGTCGAGGAAACGTCATTGAGGACGTCATCTGCTTCCCTGGAACAAGACTGGAGATATTGAAGCATGTCGATGAATGGATCAGGAATACGTCATCCCCGAGCCCTGTGCTTTGGATCAGTGGAATGGCTGGACGAGGAAAGTCAACCATTGCGTCAACCGTGGTCCACAACTGGAAAGGTCGCGCCTCCTGCGCAATCTTCCACTTCCGTCGCGGCCAGACGAAGCTGAACCCTCGTGTAATATGCGCTCTCGCGAGACAGCTTGGGAGCAGCCTTGTTTCGGAAGTCAAAGAGGCAATCTTGGAGAGCGTGAGAGAGAACGAAAACCTAGCAGAACCGGGCCGACGACTTGATGAGCAGTTCGAAACTTTCCTTGTTGGTCCGCTTTCGGGACTCAAGCAACAGATCCACCCGATTCTGTTTGTCATCGACGCTCTCGATGAATGCGACAATCCCGAAGACGCTGTGGACTTGGTGCGGCTCATCCAGAAACACTCACCTTCGTTCCCCAAGGACGTCAAGTTTCTCCTTACTTCTCGCCCAGAGGGAGCAATCCGTCGCAACCTGGAGTCAGGAAAATGGCTCAAGGAAGACTTGGACTCCGCACCCAACGTTAACGAGGATGTCGGTCGATTCCTCCAAGCCGCTTTTGCCCGCATCAGGATGGAACATGATCTATCCGAGAACTGGCCGTCTCCTGTAGAGATCAACCAGCTAGTTAGAATGTCTGAAGGTCTATTCCAATGGGCACGCACTGCAATCAGATACATTGGCAATGGTTCGCCGGTCGACCGGTTGCGAACACTGTTGAAACGCCCGTCGGCATGGAGCGGACTCGACGACCTGTATCACCAGATCCTCTCCAAAGCCTTCGATAGCTTGAGGTTAGACCCCGACAGGCAGGATATTTTGATTCGAGTCCTGGGAACTCTGGTGGTGGCACCACATCCAGTATCACTCGAAATAATCGCCTCGCTCTACGGCCAGCATCAAATCTTTGATGGGATCACCTCGGAAGACGCTATTCCATTTCTTCGAAAGGACATCCTGGTCGATCTTAATTCCCTCCTCTATATCCCGGCATCTCCCGATGAATCACTGCGTCTGATGCACACATCCATTCACGATCTACTATCTAGCAATATTCGATGCAGAGACCGACCTTTCTATGTCAATCCTGCTCGGTGCCACGAGCAACTGGCGACCTTGTGCTTGGAAATTATGCTCGGAGGTCTGAGAGAGAACATTTGCAATTCCCACTTCCCTAAGCCAAGCCTGGGGGCTCAGGATATCGCCGAGCCAGTGGTACCCGGGGGTATTCGGTACTGTTGCCGAGCATGGTCCACTCATCTAGTGCAAGGAGTCAGGGGCCCAGCTTCAGGCGAAGGTACAGCCGCCACAGTGTTGGCCTATTTTGAATCCTTTAGCAGGAGGAAGATATTGTGCTGGCTTGAAGTTATGAGCGCGGTCGGAGCTATCATGGACGCGATTGTTGCGGCAAGAGAGGTTTATCAATGGCTTTTGGTGAGTTGAACACCCTAGTGCGAACTCCGAGGATGATCGAACTAAATGAAGTGAAACTCAAAGCAACGACCCAAGAAAGTACCCAAGCGTGATCCACTTGCTGCGCTTTGGGATGATGTCCAGCGATTCATCACCACATTCCTGGAGCCAATTTCATTCGGACCCATCCATATTTACGCTTCAGCACTCCCTCATTGTCCGATGGAGACTGAAATATGGAATCTCTATGGGCAGCACGCCAAAGTCCGAGTGGTATACGGAGACCGGATGTCGAGGTGGCCGTCAAACCTTTGGACCCGATCTCCAAACGCGAAGGTGAAAACGGTGGCATTCTCACCAGACGGCAGGGTTGTGGCATTTGGATCCAGTGATAGTACAGTTCGACTCTTGGATGCCCAGACGGGAGCAGCAGCAGGGGATCCGCTCACCGGTCATGCGGATACGGTTCAGTCCGTTTGCTTCTCCCCAGATGGCAAGCTTCTGGCATCCGGGTCTATCGACAGGACCATTCGACTCTGGGATCCTCATACTGGAGTTGCAGTGCGTGAGCCATTTACAGATCACAGTGACGCAATATTGTCGATCTGCTTCTCGCCTGATGGAAAGCTTGTCGCATCGGGACTCTACAACGGGACAGTTCAGCTCTGGAGTACCGACCCCGGAGCAGCAATAGGTAAAAGACTTACAGGGCATAGCGAAAGGGTCTGGTCCGTTTCATTCTCACCTGATGGCAAACTTCTGGCATCCGGGTCCGACGACAAAACAATCCGACTTTGGGATCCTCATGATGGAGTTGCAGTGGGTGAACCACTCACAGGACACAGCAAAATGGTCATATCTGTATGCTTCTCCCCCGACAGTAAGCTCCTTGTTTCAGGGTCCGACGATAGTACGATCCGCCTTTGGGAGACTAGGACCAGAATGCTGGCGCGAGAACCGCTCATGGCCCACGATGCTGGGATCAACTCCGTGTGCTTCATGTCCGACAACAACATTTTGGCATCTGGATCGGATGACGGGACAATTCGACTGTGGAATGCTGAGACCGGAGCAGCATTGGGTGAACCACTGACAGGTCACAGTGCTAGCGTTTGGTCCGTTCAGTTCTCTCCAGATGGCAAGCTTCTCGCATCCGGATCCGATGACAAGACAGTTCGACTCTGGGATCCTCAGGCCGGAGCGGCGGTGGCCGGGTCCCTCATCAGTCACAGTGCCAAGGTCAACTCCGTCCGCTTCTCGCCCGATGGGAAGCGTGTAGCATCCGTATCCGATGACCATTCAATTCGACTCTGGGATGCTCAGACCGGGGCGGCAGTGGGTGAACCGCTCACAGGTCACAGCCGCGAGGTGAACTCCGTTTGCTTCTCGCCCGATGGCAAGCTTCTGGCATCCGGATCCAATGACTGGACAATTCGACTCTGGGATGCTCAGACCGGCGTCGCGGTGGGTGAGCCACTCAGAGGTCACAGTGACTGGGTTAGGTCCGTTTGCTTCTCACCAGATAGCAAGTATCTTGCATCCGGATCCGATGACAAGACGATTCGACTCTGGGATGTTCAAACGGGAGTGCAGGTGGGCGAACCTCTCAGAGGTCACACGGACTGGGTTCAGTCCGTTTGCTTCTCGCCCGACGGCGAGTATCTCGCATCCGGATCCGACGACCGGACGATTCGACTCTGGGATCCTCAGACCGGAGTTGCGGTTGGTGAACCACTTGAGGGACACAGTGACTACGTCATGTCCGTATCCTTCTCATCAGATGGAACGTTCCTCCTGGCTCGATGCCGCGACGGCAGTCTCGCCACTTGGGATGTCACCACCCGTCAAAGATGTGACACGTCTCGCAGCCACCCGTCCGACGCAAATCCACGCTTTCAGGATCATTGGATAACATTCGGCTCCTCCCGCTTCCTCTGGCTTCCTCCACAATACTGGGACATGCAGGCGCATGAGTGGGCTCTATACGATGGGAGGCTTGCTGCCTTTCCAAACGGGTCCCCGTACATTCTTGACGTTTCTCAGGT
This sequence comes from Tulasnella sp. 408, assembly GCA_019633405.1. Taxonomy (NCBI): domain Eukaryota; kingdom Fungi; phylum Basidiomycota; class Agaricomycetes; order Cantharellales; family Tulasnellaceae; genus Tulasnella; species Tulasnella sp. 408. The sequence goes on from WSTX01008152.1 coordinate 10,622, forward strand.
TCTCGGAACTCAGACTTATCAGTTCTGATAAGGTGAGCTGTTCGCCCTAAACACAAGTTTTGCACTTTTTCACCCGATGGCTTCTTGATACATGATATGGGCGCCAGCATTTCACTTCGATAATCAGGCAAGAGCTATTCTGTAGCGTAGCAGTCAATCTATATCGTTACTACCATGTCACTCCCGACCCATTTTGGCAGCTCGAGTGCCTTAAAATCTTCTCCCGCAGATCCTAGTCTAAGTCTATCTTCGCTTGCACGAGTACACAGCGAAATGCTCACGGGTGTGGTCAAACCTCTAGCTCAATAGTTCTCATCTATGATTCGGTCATAAACCTAAACAAACCTAGGTTCACCGTTCCCTAATACGGGGGCTCAATTGTGTTGGCGTATGGCTCCCTCTACTCATAACTAACAGCGTAAGCTCACTTTACCCAGAGAATAGCATATTCAAGCGTAGCTCAAGTACCTACTTGTACTTCCTACTTTCCCTTACACTTTCCGAGCGATGTTGCACCAATGGTTGGTAAGCGATCCCATCCGGCTGCTACGTCATAGATTTACCCCTCGAAATCGTTTGCCAACCACAAGGCCAGACCTTCGCTTCGCTACGGTCTAAAGGACGGAATCAGGGTGAGCTGGATCTTGGCGGGGGAGGGGGAGCGCACCCGTCGTAAATAGAATCGGGGCAAGCACCTGGTTAGGTAAGGTCAAAGCGCAAACCGTCAGTTCATGGGTGCGAAAATAGGGGCATGCTATCACTCAGGTAGCAAGAGGACAAAGTAAGCGATAAGGTTGGGCCCCCAGAGAGGACGTCCGCAAATCGATAAGTCAAAAGTCGATCAAAGAGTAGGGAAACGGCTGGTGAACGGTAAACGATTGACGTCATTCATGTGTTTGGGTCAGAGCGACGGATGATCTGGTGACGCGAGCAATGGAGCCGAAGGACCAAGCACGAAAGGAGACAAAGGGAAGAAGGAGGATAGGGTCAAAGAATGGTCCTTAGGGTAGCGCAGTGCGGATGCGATCGGTCGTCAAGGTAAGTCGGGGAAATGCTTTAGTATATGGGTGATCTTGTCCAGTGAACGCTGCACCTTTACTCGTCCCTTAGACCAGAACATAGGAGATAACAAAAGCGGCCCCTATTCCACTCCACGCTAACACTAACTGACTCATATATGTCGACTAATGTTACGGTAATCTTGGGGTGCCTTCCCCTTGAGACCGGTCAAATTATAAGCCTAACTCCAAAATGAACAGGTCAAAGAGCTGTAACCTGTATTCGACGACGGTAAGATATGTTTGTAGTTATTAATCTAGGATAAGGACCTGGAGTCGAGTGAGCCGAAGCGTGGTGGCGACGAGGTTCCGGAGCTGAGAGGCGTGCTGTCCGAACATCCGGAAGTGGGAAGGCGTGGAGGTCCGGTGAATATTCATACTACAGAAGCGTGGGGCCTAGAAGTCGATTCAGTTGTCCTGTTGGAGGCGTGAGGCGCACCTGAGCGACGAGCATTTCTGAGGGCTAGCATCCGCAGTTGAGGATCTCTGGTCAGTCCCTTTGACTCCTGACAAGGAGAACCAAAAAAAATTGCCAAATCCAACGATACTCCACAAAGGGCGATCATAAAGCAAGCCACGGCAGCAAAGAACAAGACCCGGCTCGTGCAGTGAATGGGGAAAGAGAGAGAAGCAGGGTGTCAGTGACATCATCACCCGAGGGACCTTTTTATGAAAATGTACCACGTTCAACGCAATTGCCTTATGCAACACTTGGCAATCTCAGAGACCACAAAAAGGAAAGCGGACAACACCCAATCCCCGGGATACCACATGTTTGGAAGGCACTTGGTGTGATCTTGACATCCTTCTACAAGCTGAAATGCCGCGGCACCGTCAAGCGGAGGCATCCGAACTCCGCCGTTGTATGCGCTGAGGTACGCTCAACCTCTCTCCCATTCACTGGGCCGCGACTCACCGAAGGGACGAAAGTCAACCCGCTTGTCCCTTGTGCTGTCTTTCGGGGGTTGGAGTGCGTACACAGGGTTAAATAGAGAGGATATCAATTACAAGGTTGGATTTGGTGCCTGATCTTGGCATGAAGTTCGTCAAGCGAACAAAGACCGCTGCACACTCCGCTGCAAGCTCCCTCTCTTAGTCGAGCCGCTACTAATGCACTCGCCTGGGGTATGCTTCTAATCTCTCTCCAATAGCCCACAGCTGCCAAGATCACAGCTTCTACAATGAAATGCAGACCGACCAAAGCTTTCTCAGGTCCCTCAGGCCCGCGACAAACGCGACCAAGCACGCGTAAAATCTCCTTCCGCACTCACCTCTCCTCGTCGCGGTATCGCCATGAACCTTTCACTTGTAGAACAAAAAAGATGATAGTAAGCTACTTCCGCTTCTTGCTAGGAGGTATTCACACATGTGCGGTATGCGGTTGGTTTACAGGCTCGTGTATCTCCCAGGCAACAATTTGAATACGGACCGGCAAATCATGCATCGATCCCGATGGCCCAATACGCTTCCATGGACGGCACCGTTGTCCCGTTCACCTCGTTAACAATGCAAGACAGCACTCTCGCCGGAATAGAGCGTATCTGGGTGCGGGTTCTAACAGCCTATTATCGAATGGGCTCCATGGTTCAGGACACTCTTTCCCCCCTCCTACCCCGTTCAATCTGCCACTACAACAACCCAACTCCAATGCCCAACCATCACCACCTCCTCCAGTACTCCTGACCTTTCCGGAATCCAATCACCGACAACTTCGGCTCGCGATCGTTCCGTCAGCTGTGATCTCCCGGAACAGGCCAAACGAACTCGCTTAGAGGCAAACGACCGACGCTGGGCATCTCGCGTCCAAACGTTTAGGTGCCAACGGGAGACTTCGGAGAATGGAGATTCCAATCAGCTTAATAGACGGTCATTGGGTCAGTTTTCGTCCAGTCGTCGACATTGATGCGGGGCGAGAGAGCGTCCAAGCTGACGACGTGATTCGTTAGCTTGTACCCATCGACCGCCTTTCGAAACACCGTCGAATCACCACCACGACCTTCTACCTTTCGACGGCCGAAGATGTAGCGTCTGCTTCCAACCTCCTCGCGGTCCGCCTCCGATTACGTCGACAACATCAGAGTTTCCGACTATCTGTTGTGAATCGGGCCAGCGAGATGAATGCATCCTAAAACCTCCTTTCGTCCACCCAAGAAACACACTTCAACCGAGTCCTGAGGTCTCAACGGGCTCAGCTCAAGTATGGTAGCGCACACTATTTGGAGGGGAGTGAGTTGGGGGCTCGCTGTCACCCAAACGAAGCGGCAGGACTACGACGCATAGACCTTCTCAACTCCCATAGTGAATCGGAGGGTTGGTTACGGGGAGTGCGTAGTGCAGATCGGGGAATCTCGTCATGGCGAGCGAAGGGGTTCGGCGTGGATGACGGTCTTGTAATCGTCTACAAGCGAAGGGACTCTTGGGAGGCGGCTCCGTTGGGGAGCTTCGGCTTTGCCTCAAGATGAGTTCCCCAGCTCCTCGTAGTGAGTCTCGAAATCTTCTTGGCTTACTATCGACAGCAAGCCTATGACGCTACGGTTCATATTCAGACTCGCTTATCTCAAGCCTCCGATCCAACAAAGTAGCCGCCTCTTGCTTCGACATCCTCCTCCCCTTTCCCGAACGCTCAGTGCGGGGATTTTGAGTCCCTTTCGACCTCATACAACGTACCAGTCATCGTAGTCACGTCGACTTCTACCCCTTCAAGGCGTATACCACAATAACTACCTGCTACACGAGTCGGCAAAAACAATATCCACCTCGTAACCTCGCCCCACCGAGCGCTCGACGTGACTGGGTTTTGGCACGAACGCCTTCATTCTAGTGGGAACGTGTGAACGTCTCGTTAGAACAGCTGGTTCCCAAGCGTAGCTTCCGCTTCCCGCTCCGCCGTTATGTTGCAACGTATCATGATGCTCTGGACATGAAGCGCCACCCTGAAAACTATTCGCCCCCAGCATCCGCCTCTCTCAGGGATCCACGTCAGGGTGTGTGTACGACGCTACCGCAAGCTCGATCACCGAGTACT
>WSTX01008153.1:0-14656 GCA_019633405.1 Tulasnella sp. 408
CTCCTTCAGGGAGGAAATGACACCCTAAGGGTCTTCAAGGTTGGTCACCTGCGCCGTCCCCGTCTCGCACACACCGCTGACCCTTTACGGTTCGCACAGGAATTCTACATCCCAACTGAATCAAGTTCAATACACTTCTTGAAAACCAAGCTTTGCGTCGGGTGCACGAAAGGCTTTGAAATTGTCGATCTCGAAACTCTGGATACCCAAGGCCTCTTGGATCCAGCAGACCCGTCGCTCGACTTTGTGCAGAAGCGAGAGAACACCCGTCCCATTGCGATTTATCGGATTGAAAATGAATTTTTGTTGTGTTATGATGGTGAGCTTGGGTTCGTCGTCTTGGCGATGTCAGCCTTACTGACACCACTTGCTCAGAATTTGCATTTTATGTGAATAAGAACGGATGGCGGGCCCGTCCGAATTGGATCGTTCATTGGGAGGGTAATCCCACTTCGTTTGGTGCGTACATGTGCTCTCATGCATCCGACGTCAATACTGACATTGTGGTTCAGCTTTACATTATCCATTTGTTCTTGCCTTCGAGCCGACATTCATCGAAATCCGCAACATTGACACTGGCCAGCTTGTACAGATCATCCCGGGCAACAACCTTCGCTGCCTATTTGCCGACACCCCTCCATCGACCACGCACTCCGCCGCCAACTACGCATACACGAATCCATACGTTCGCGGAAACCCATATATCTATCCTCAGCCACCGGGTCGGGCACAATCACTCCCTCCACCCGGTGCTTGGCAGCAGCAACAGTATGGCGGTTACCCTGGCGCGGCGTATGGCATGCCCCCACCGTTCCATCGGAACCAACCATACACACGTGACGAGATTATCATTGTGTCGGACGATAAGGTGATGGCCGTTCGGTTGGCCCCTCCACCAGCGTTGAGACAGCAGTTGGCCGCTTCCATGGCCGCCTCTGAGGAAACGTTGGGCAATGGGTCGGTGATTTCAGATTCGGCCTCGGGTTCAATGACTGCTGGGTCCTCGACATTGGTAGCTTAGCGTGGTGTCGTTCTTTCAGTCTTATTTTTCTTTCTTACTCGCTTCCTCTTGCATATCTCTGTTGATGTTGTACGCTGTCCTATCTGCACACATTGCATCTGTTCTGAAATCTCCCGTGTGCACATTGGGCGTAATGAATGTGATAAGGTCCGCAACAGACATTCGACATAAAAAACCCTCCTTCATTATGTAGAATGGAGCCGCTCCAGCCCCGACTCTTTGCTCGCCGAGGACATGACGATGGATGGCGATGCCGACGTAGAGAAAAGTGAGGGAAAAGTGTCAAGCCCCGATCGGAATGCGACGACATGCTGGGCCTCCTTATGCCGGCGCTGCAGTTCACGTGAGGCCCGCGCCTGGAACAAACAGGTTTGCTTCGAATTCTTGCATACACTAACATCACCCACCAGTCGCCAGCTTACTCCTCCTGCCTTCGACGCACCAGTCAGTATCCTTCTCTAACTCCTTATCGAATCTGAGTTGTGGTCCGAATGTAAGACAGACCTTGGTCGCTCATGCCTGTATGTTGTTCGCGCTGATCCTTCTATCATTCGGCAGCTGAAGTGACTCGACAGTCCCAGAAGATAATCGGACCCGTGTCCACCCGTCTTCTCAATGGAAGCTGCCCTACTCTCTCAACCAGACCGGAGCTTTACGCTCCCAGGGACAGCTGAAGAACTTTTGGGGATACTCGAGGTCCCTGATCATCCGGAGATAACCGGCGGTTACGCGGAGGTCTATCATGGATGTTGGACAAGCCCGCAAGGCGAGCGAGTCGAAGTAGCCGTTAAAGTACTCAAGGCCCTCATCCCTCGGAGCCGAGGGGGTGACCATGAATCGCTAATCAAGAAAGCAGAGATGGTCGGTATTGTCAACAATCCGCATTCAACTGCACATTAATTGATCGTCCCGTTGAACAATGCCTAGCGGATAAAACGTGAAGTTTTCTTTTGGAGCCAGACGAAACATCCCAACCTTCATCCCCTCCTTGGATACCGGTTGCAGCCCCACCCGCAGCTCGTCAGCCCCTGGTGTCATCATGGCGATTTGGAATACTACTTAAGGAATAATCCGAACCTATCTCGACTCGAAAAGCTTCAACTAGTACGTCGCTTGAACCTTGCTCTGTCTGTGACATCGTTCCTCATGACATACCAGATCCATCAAGCGGGCTCAGGCCTCCACCATCTTCATTCGTGGAACCCTCCAATTTGCCATGCCGACATCAAACCAGGAAATGTACTCGTAAACGACTTGTGTCAAGCCGTACTTTCTGATTTCGGCCTGAGCCGGGCTCTGCTGGATCTCGACATTTCTAGCGGTTTTACAACTAGCGAAACAGTAAAGGGCACATTCGCCTACATGGCCGGCGAACTTTCATCTGGACACAAACCGACGCGTGAGAGTGACGTGTATGCTTTCGGTGGCCTTATATTGACTGTGAGTTTCTCAATGCGGGGACTATATTGGGGTAGCTTACAGATCCCATCGTCTACACAAGGTCATGAGCAACCTAGCCCCGTTTTACGGTCTCAGCCAACTAGCGATTCTCCGTCGTATAATCCAAAACGACCCACCTAAACCTCAAGACCATCCCAGTCTACCAGATCAAGATCCTCTCTGGAAGCTCATGCGCCGTTGCTGGGATCAAAGTCCCATAGCCCGGCCTGCGATAGGTCAAGTTTTAGTCGAGGTGAGATTTTACGAGGTTTCACCTACAACTTAAGGACTAAGGTGGATTCCCGACTTAGTTAGGGGAAGTTATTGCTCAGGAACGATCTAATATACTGCCAAGCATTGATCCTCCGGTCGCAATTGACGATGGTCGTCACTCCTATTCCAAGGTGGACCTTCATGCAACCTGCTTCCCATATTTAACACCCAAGTCCGCAGTTTGTCTAATATTTTCTCATCTAGACCCTAGGCGGGCGGGAGCCAGGAGAGGTTACCTCAGTGAGCGTGGCTGACGTTCTGGTGCGAAATTTAGAGTATCGGCGGACGGTTTTAACTAACAAACGTCGATTTCTTGCCGACAGGTTGCAGAACCTGGTGGTGGCGGGGGGTCTGGGCTCCAACATGACGCTACAACTCCCATGCCGCAGAAAGAGGCCACGCCACCACGCCCTTCTCACCGCCAACCCGACTCTCGCCCCGCCGAAAACCGCATCGCTGACCCGGCGTTACTCTCTTGCGTCGCCAAGGCGTTCCGGAACAGGATAACGCTGTCCGTAGTGGTAAAGGATGGGCTGGCGTACCACGACGCGTTCGACGGTCAGGAGGCGGTTGACACGATCGCGACGATCATCGAAACGACGGACCGAAAGGTTGCCTTACTGCTGGGCCGGGCGATGGGCGCGCAAGGGCTCTTCCACGACGTGACTTACGAGCACCCTCTTAGAGACAGCCCTCACGAGATCTACCAGTTTAAGGCGCGCCTGCTGACCCCATTCGCCAAAAATGAGATGGCCTTGGCGGTTCCAATGGAAAACTTTTCGCAGTCGTCGACAGACGACGACCCTTTGCCTTGCGGCGTGTTCACCTTCCTCGCGGATTGTTATTCTACGACGTGCACGAGAGACGCGTTGTGTTACAGTATCGCGTGTCCGAGGAGGCTGGAGCAGCAGGCGCGGTTGAACTTGAAGCCTCAGCCGGGTCTCAGCTGGAGTCTTAGCAAAGAAAGTTTGGACGACACTCCGGTATAGGAAACCTTTGAGCATCGGTTAGAGATTCTAACTGATAGATTCTGCTTGTATAGATAAGCGAGACGGGTACTTTGTGGATACATTCAATCCCGCCAGAGATCGCCGCGAACGTGTCGGACCAGGAGAAGAAACGGCAAGAGGCAATCAACGAGGTGATTTGCACGGAGGTAGACTTTGTTCGCGATATGGAATACCTTCGAGACGTACGTCGCAGATCATGATGTCTCCAATCACTCGGTTCTGATGAATGTGGTCCTTTTTGAACAACGCAGTGCTGGGTCAAACCCCTCCGCACGTCAGATATCATCGCCGAACCGCGCCGAACCCAGTTCGTGCGGCAAGTGTTTCGGAACTTGGAGGAAATCATCGCGGTCAACACGCGCTTGAGAGACGCGTTGAACGAGCGGAAGAAGTCGTACGCGATCGTGGAGACCATTGGAGACATTTACCTGGACGTGGTCAAAGATTTCGAGCCCTTCGTGCGGTACGGGAGTCACCAGCTGTACGGCAAGTTTGAGTTTGAGAGTGAGAAGAGCTCGAACGCGGCGTTTGCGCAGTTCGTCGAGGTGTGTCGTCTGAGCCGGTCTTACTCAGGGGGATGTTGAGATGGACCTTGGCTAACTTCGCGGGAACGCACATACAGGACACGGAGCGGCTGCCCGAGTCGAGGAACCTCGAACTGAACGGCTACCTCACCAAGCCAACGACACGCCTTGCCCGGTACCCGCTTTTACTTGAAGTGGTCCTCAAGTACACTTCGGACGACAACCCTGACAAGGTTCGCCTGGTGGAAGTTGTGAAGATCATCCGCGGGTTCTTGAAGCGCATGGACGAGGAGAGCGGGAAGACGGAGAGTCGGTCCAAACTTTTACGTGAACTGGAGCCGCAGCTGGTGTTCGAGAACGCCGAGCAAGTGGTGCGTGCGGAGCGAAGTGGTCGGCGATGGAGAGGTTGACGGCATTTGTTTTGTCGCGCGCAGGATCTTCGATTGCGAGACGAGAACCGTGAGCTGCTGCACAGGGGTATGCTGAAACAACGAGGCGGGGAAGGGGATAACGGCAATTTGCAAGTATTTCTATTCGACCACGCGCTGTTGATTGTGAAGGCCAAGACGAAGGACGAAAGGTTCCCTCTTTACAAGCGGGTACGTTCTATCTGTCGGACGAAGAGTATTAAGAGTTAACGACGACACAAATGTAGCCTATTCCTCTGGAACTCCTGGTCGTTGCAGCCCACGAGGAGCCCACCAACCGACCAACGAACATGAAAAACCGTCAGACGATCATCAGACGGAATTCGTTCTCAAGGGGGGACAAGGACAAGGATCGCGAGAACGGGTTCTTGCCGTTACCGCTCAAGTCTGACAGCAAGAACGGGTACCCGATCACGTTTATGCACTTAGGCGGGAAGGGCTACGTTCTAACGCTGTGGGCGAACTCGGCTGTCGGGAGGAATAAGTGGCTGGAGGAAATTGCCAAGCAGCAGGAGGTGATTAGGGAGAGGAGCATGACATTCGATACGCTCAGTTTGAGTGAAGGGTTCTTCTTTGGGGAGAACAAGGTCAACTGTGCTGCTCCATTCGGTCCGTATTTTATGGTCGATGCGGGAAGAATTAGTAATCCTGATGGTCTCGCGTTTCGCAGATCATGGAAGCCAGATTGCGTACGGCACAGAGAGCGGAGTGTACTTGTCAGACCTTAGCAATCGGTCAAGGCCACCAGTCTACGTTCTTGCTTTGCTTGACGTGATGCAGGTGGACGTGTTGGAGGAGTACCGGCTTTTGGTGGTCTTATCGGGTGGGAAGAAAGTCCCAGGTCCATCGCGCAGAGCGACTTGACTTACTGTACTCTTGCCCAGGACGGTCTGTCATGGCGGTACCGCTGGAGGCTTTGGACTTGAATGACCCGATAGCTAACCTGAAACGCGCCAAGGAGGTTTCCTCGCACGCGTCGTTCTTCAAGGCTGGAACTTGTCTTGGACGGACCTTGGTCAGTGTCGTCAAAGCGAGCGCCCTGTCGAGTACGATTAAGACGCTGGAGCCAATCGACCAAGCCGTACGACGTAAGAATAAGCCAGCCCTTAGGAAACTCCTTCAGGGGGGAAATGACATCCTAAGGGTCTTCAAGGTTGGTCACCTCCACCGTCCGCGTCCGGCATACACCGCCGACCCTTTCTGGTTGTATAGGAATTCTCCATCCCAACTGAATCAAGTTCAATACACTTCTTGAAAACCAAGCTCTGCGTGGAGTGCACAAAGGGCTTCGAAATTGTCGATCTCGAGACTCTGGATTACCAGAGCCTCCTTGATACAGCAGACCCATCACTCGACTTTGTGCAGAAGCGAGAGAACACCCGTCCCATTGCGATTTATCGGATTGAAAATGAATTTTTGTTGTGTTATGATGGTGAGCCTCGGTTCATATGTTAAGGAAACTTTACTGACATCAATAATGGCTCAGAATTTGCATTTTATGTGAATATGGACGGATGGCGGGCCCGTCCGGATTGGATCGTTCATTGGGAGGGTTCTCCCACTTCGTTTGGTAAGTGAACCTACCTTCTCATGCATTTCACTTCAGTGCTGACATTTATGTCTAGCTCTCCATTATCCGTTTGTCCTTGCCTTCGAGCCGACATTCATCGAAATCCGCAAGATCGACACTGGTCAGCTTGTGCAGGTTATCCCAGGCAACAACCTTCGCTGCCTCTTTGCCGACACCCCTCCCTCATTCACACACTCTGCCGCAACCTATACAAATCTATATGCTCGCGGAAATCCGTACATCTATCCTCAGGTGGAAGGTGCGTCGCCGCAGGAACAAGAGAGGGATCATCCCGGCACCGCGTCAAGCACGCCTCTGTCGGTCGATGGGGGCGTACCATACACACGTGACGAGATTATCGTCGTGTCCGACGACAAGGTGATGGCGGTTCGGTTAGCTCCCCCACCAGCATCAAGACAACAGTTTGCTTCCGGGGTGGCGTCAGAGGAGAAGTCGTGAAATGGGTCGGTGCTTTCACATTCGACTTCGGCGTACGTAACTTCTGCCTCGGACCTTAGCTTCGAGTGATTTTGGACTGTCGTCTTGGATTTTGTTCACCGCTTCCCCCTGCAACTGTTTGTCAATGTTGCGCGCTGTCACTTGCAATTTCACTGCATCTCTTCCCTGTGCGTGTAGTGATAGAAAGAGTCAGAACGGTGACTTTCCCGACCGAAGGACGATGGGACTTTGAGAACCCATCCTGAATTTCGGACATCTTTGCAACCCGGTTTTGGCCGTATGTCCCATCCAAGAAACTTGGGTTCGGATAGTGATTGTTCGTTGGCGCCTATTCTCTGTCGAATATACTTGATCCCACATGCTAAAGATATCCTTTTCGTTTCGTTATTTCTCTCTCTCCCCCCCCCCCCAAAAAAAAACTTCCTAAAATCTTTCGCTCAATCGTCAACATCTCTATTAGGTTGCTGGTCAACCCTCATCATTTTCGACTCCCCGCTCATCTACCTCTCAGAATTGGTGTGATCCCTGAAATGCGCTTAGTGGCGATGACAGCACTTGTGCTTATGTCGCCTTCGCAGTGGCCAGCAACAAGCGGTTCACGCTGTGTCCAGGAATGGTGAGGCCACATGTAGAGCAGCCGGCAGGCAGCGCGATATTTTGCAGCGCCTTGTGACAGCCTTCCGCGTGCGGATATCTCCAACTTCGAAAACGCTCGGAACAAACGAGTTTGTTGAAATCCGGCACACGCGCACGCACAGCTGAACATCACCACAGCTAACTTACTCACCCCCCTTCTTCAACCCACTAATCATTCTCCCCCTTCATCCCCCTTCAACAAATTATCCTATCTCAGCCGCCGCCGGAATGTAAGAATTGTAGGCGCTTATCGATGAGCTTTGGGCGGAAGTGAACCGGTCGTGGTCAGGGAGAAAACGAGCTTTTCTATGGCCGGACAACCGCAGGCGTGCCTGACGCCAGGCACAATTGAGGGAACCTCATCCTCACCTCGTTGCCCGACACTGAGTGCAACCCCCCCTCACTTCTCTCTCCATCGTCCCCCATTAGACTGTCTGAAGCAATGTCCACGACGAAAGCCACGGAACAGAAGAGCCTCAGCGCGCAAGCAGTGGTAAAAGCTCGCTTAGTCCAGCTTACAATCTGTTCTGTTGACATGCCTTGCCGCCTTCAGGACGAGGAATTCGAGAAACTGCAGAGGTTCCATGTCGATGGTCGAAGAATTGTACTCGTTGGCGACAAGGATCTGCCAGAGGGGGGATTCGGTGTCGTTCGACGCGGGGAACTATACCAGTCCGCCTATCTCCCAGCATGGCTGGCCTCACGTCGATACGGCCCACCCAACTTAGTGGCCGTCAAACAGATCAAAATAACGAGGATGTCCAATATGCGGCAGGTGAAACGAGTGAGTCTGGGTTGTCTTAGCACTTTCCGGCAGCTGAAGCCAAGCCTTCGCTAGGCGTTTACGAGGGAAATGTTAGTCTGGTCCAGCCTCGATGCGCATCCAGGGATCGCCAAGTTTCTCGGCTTTTACGCCGACTTCGAAAACTCGAAAGCATGGCTCCTGTCACCATGGGAACCCAATGGGAATGTTAGTGAATTTGTCAAAAAGCATCCGTTGGAAGTTCCCGAAAAGCTATCGCTAGTGAGTGCTGCAAGGTGATCATGATCGTCACACCCTCTTGCTGATCACGTTGTCTTAGGTCTACGATACCATCGACGCGTTGGCGTTTCTTCACCAGCTGGAACCACCGGTGTGCCATGGCGACATCAAGTCGGTAAGGCGGGCCGTCTTGGACCAGGACCCCTCGGTCACTGAATACGACGCTCCTCACAGGCTAATGTTCTAGTCAGCGCCAATTATAAGGCCCGCCTGTGCGACTTTGGTCTCGCCCGACTGTATGAAGATTGCGGTTTTGAAAGACTGGACACATCGACAGGCAACAAAGTGTCCATTCGCTGGTGCAGTCCCGAACTCATCGACGGTGCACAGTGCGCACCAACTAGCGACGTGTACGCTTGGGCGTGGCTGGTTTGGGAGGTCGGCAACCCCGTTATTCTCTTGTATTTACGCACGATGGTAACATCTCTGGAATTGCAGATTATGACGGGGGAGTTGCCGTATGAGGGAACCCGCGCCGAATGGGCTATCATCCGCCAGATTTTCGCAAGCCCTCTTCCTCAGGTCGATGGAGAGTCGCGTCTCAGCGACTGTCTTCAGGTTTGGGACTTGATGATGAGATGTTGGAATGTTGATCCCGGGCAACGACCGACGGCTAGGACGTGTAAGACTACAGTCACCAATCTGGTAAGTATTCCTGAAAACGCATTCTCGTCTGTAGCAACCCTGACTCTCGGTTTAACAGCCTCGCTGCACTCCCACTCTTGCAAGTACCGGTCATCAAACCCGGTCGGCTGCCCTTCTCGAGAGCCTGGGCGACCTCGAGAGTTGGAAGGGAAACCCTGAGATGAGCGCTACGTACCTCGATCAAGCCCTAAGATTTTATGAGGAACAAGCGTATAACAAGGGTATAGCCAGCGTTCTGTGGAAACAAGCTGTTGCGGCATATCTTTATTCGGACTACGGCAAAGCCGTTGACAAGGCTAAAGCTGCCCTAGAGTACTTTCGGAATCTCAAAGATGCCCTTGGGATAGCTAATGCGTCACTCACGCTTGCGGACTCGCTGTACATGCAAGACGGGGATGACAAGGCCCTGCCACTCCTGCACCAAGCCCTCGAAATATATCGTCCGCACGGCGATGAAGTTGGCGCAGCACAATGCTTAGAGAGAATCGCCGAAATTCAAAGGTGGACTGGCCAGACATATGGGGCTCTTTCTACACTGGAGGGAGCCATGGCAGTTGCGTCTCGGTCAGAAAATCGATTAGCAGTAGCCAGGGTGCTCAAAACCATGGGCGCCGTGTACGTGGACCTGGATGATTATGATAGGGCTACCGAGGCCCTCTCAAAGGCTCGTCCAATCACTCAGAACATTGGGTGGTATGATGGTTTAGGTTATATCGAACGGCTAATCGGCAACATAAAGATGCGATTAGGCGATTATGATGAAGCCGAAGCACATCTTCAAGAATCGGTTTCAATTTCCCGGCGAGCTAGAGTACGATGGAATCTAGCATGGGGCCTTCAGTTGTTGGGCGAATGCTTCCAGACACAATCAAAACTCGATGAAGCAGCCTCAGCTTTTGGGGAAGCATGTTTATTGCTCCAAGAACTGTCACGACCGAAGGACTCACTGCAGGTCGCCGGTACCCTCGTGGAAATGAAAAAGAGACAAGGTGATTGGGATGGCGCCCTCTATTGGTACGATCACATCATCGCTGTGTATCGTAGCCAGAAAAACCATTGGGGCGTGGCTGTTCACCTAGAACGGAAGGCGCAGATCTTGGTGAAGGCGCACCGATACGATGACGCAGCATTGCATTTTGAGGCCGCTATCGTGACTTCTATAGAGAACGATTACTCTTGGGGTTGGGAGCTGGGGCAATTGCTTGCGGTTCCGAAGACGGCTACGAAGTGGGAGCATCAGTTACCGCCCTCGTGTTATCTCAATAAACTCTAGTGGCGACAGCCATAGTTCAATACTTCCGCCCTCAACCTTTCGACTCCCTCGGACTCCAGAGAATCTTGATTTTCGGTATTTTGGCGGGAGTCCCGGAATTACCCATCCTCTCCTTCATCCCCGTCCTAGCAAGCTCTGAAACGACTATGTCCGTGTATATTGCATGTACCTTGTCTTAGTCTGTCCTGACCATGTACCTGGACTTGTGCTTAGACTAGTAACCATGAATCTTCCTCTCTAAATGTCTCCATTCATCCGATTCGTTTTTCCCCCTCTTCTGGTAGCTACAGTAATAGTTTTACCGGGGAGGGGGGGTATTTGGCCGATGGGATAGCGTCCGCGTTTTCCTATATGCAGACCCTTGCTAGGTTTGAAATGGTGCGTTTGTCCTTGTAAAAAGCCTTGCAGCCGATGATTGGTCGCTCTGTATAATCACGGGTTGGCGAGCAACCGCCTAGTAAGTAGTTCAGACGTAAGGTATGATATTACTCCGTAAAAATCGGGTCTAACATAAGGTAGCTCGTGGCTAAAAACGCACTTCGTTACAAGTCCCAGCTACAATTAGAGTTATCCCTCCTATGGGACAGAAAGCAACTCTTCCGGGATAGCCGACCCGCGAGATGACTTGGGCACTCCCTCGGCCTCTGGGTCCATACCCGTCTATTCCCAAATGCCTCCCCAGAAAAAAGTTCCCATCATACTGTACTATTATCGCATGCGATATCCCTTGTACTGAAGGATCCGTCTAGTAACATCGTACGGCTTTAGACGGTTCATGCCGGGCGTCCAGGCCAGCTCATGGCATGCCCACACGTGAATTGGAAGGCCCCGCACGTGGGGGCGGGTCGAAGCCTGCGGAAGACCCGTATCCAGCCCCAGAAAGCTACCCAGAAGTCGTTAGAATGGGGAGTTCGGATGGGCTGCAGAGGGAAATGTACCATTTTACAGACTTTGACCATGTGTGGGCGATCGGACGGCTCATAGTTCCAGCATCTTCTGAGTAGCTCCCAAATGGCTTCATCCCCCAACGCATAATGCTGGGAGCTTTCCGCACGGCACCATCAGTCGCCCTCGAATTCGATTCACATCTGCTCCCTACGGACCTCCGACTCGACCGCAAAGTCACATTAGCGGCAGCTCGTCTCTTATCTCTCCCCCCCAACAACCCAGCACTCCCGCTGACACGCAGGGCCCTCTCACGCCCGGTCAAGAGGCACCGTTCTAATCTACACCGAATCTTTCACTCTGACTCCTCCTTTTCTTTCCCGAGTAATCTAGAATGTATCTTTCCAAAGCCTGTGGCCCCTTGGTGGACGCCCTGCATGGAACGACGGATAGCGGCGAACAGGGAAGCAGCGATCGACGAATTTCAGCAAATACCCCACAATCCCCAACATTGCCACCTCTACAGCGACGGATCCAAAACTCCTTCCGGAGTCGGGGCGGCGGCGGTCAACATGCAAAACAGGCGAAAACTCCTACAGCACCTGGGCCTACCATGGGAACACACAGTCTTTGAAGCGGAACTTGTCGGCGTCAGACTCGCGTTGGAACTCGCCCAACTGCTCCCGCCCAACTACACCGGCTGCACCATCCACATAGACAACCAAGCCGCAATCACCGCCCTCACCTCCCCGACTCGGGAACGCCCCGCGCAATACCTACTCCTCGACATAAACACCTTCGCATCCAAGCTGCGCCACCTCCGGCCGGGCTTCACCATCACCCTCTCGTGGCTACCAGGCCACGAAGGAATACCGGGCAATGAACGAGCCGACGAGAATGCAAAGTCCGCCTCATCACCTCCGACAACACCTCTCCCACGAAGCCACTTCCCCGTACGGATCGCCACGCGCACCTCACTCGCAGCAACACGAGAATGGATCAAGAAGCAGTACTCAGCCTACTCCCCAGCAGCCCCGAGACGAGACCAGCCGGGAGGTTGGCACTGCGTGGCAAGGGGCGAATACAACCCGAGAATGACCTTTGAAGCACTTGCCGCCCTCCCCAGGGGCGCGTGCAGCCTCCTGGTTCAACTCCGCACCGGACACGTTGCTCTCAACTCCTACCTCCATCGCTTCGCACGCCGCCACTCCCCACTCTGCCCAACTTGCGAAGAGCCGGAGACAGTGGAGCATTTCATTCTCGACTGCGCAAGATATAGACGGGAACGAAGAGTACTCATGGCAAAACTCATGACCACGACCCTAGGGCGCGACTCGGACCCATTCATCATCTCAAACATCCTTTCCAACCCCGAAGCACAAAAATCACTCGTCAAATTCCTTGCCGCCACTGAGCGCTTCCCGCTCTACCTCCCACCCGCTGCTACCCAACACGCCCGCTAGCCGTCACCCCATCAGTCGTCCACTAGGACCCACATGGCAAGTACTTCCTTTGTAGTTATAGCCCCCATATGCCCCTCTCCAATACCCCATCTCGCCCTTATCAGAGTGACCCTATGATCTCCCTCACATCTGTTTATACGCTGCTCATACCTCCCCACACTGCTGTACATGATCTACTCATACAACCCACCTATTCCCAGCTAATCCGCTTTCACGCCGAGGTCGCGTGCAGCTCCCCATAGCCCCCCGTTCGCGTCTTTTCATCCCCCTTTTTCGTAACTCAACCGCCTGCGAGCACCTTTGTTTTCCACCTCCTACTATCCCCGCCCCCATGTAATATCTCACCCCCCGCAATCCGTCCCCACCCGTTAGCCTCCTCACTGCCTCCCAAAGCCCCTCTTTCAGTCTGGTTGTACACGTCTGTAATACGTCTCTTTAGACCCACCTACAGACAATAAACTTTATTTAAAAAAAAAAAAAAAAAAAAAAAAAAAAAAATGGCTTCATCCAGACCCGGGTGGTCTTCTGGTGATGGTATTTGCCTCTGAAACACAACCTGGGTGATTACTCCGACAACGTTCGGTATCTTGTAGAAAGGGCATTTATCCGTCATCGTCTCTGGAAGTGTTCAGATAAGCGAGCATTGAGTTGCGACGAGTATCTACGCTTACCAAGAGAAACACCGGCAAATGCAAACACGTCCGAGGACAAGCCGGGTTGTGTGCCATCTCGGAGTATCTCAGGTGCGGAATACCGAATAGTGGTAAGGACTAAGCCAAAGGTGGTGAAGCTCGTCCTGAGCCCCTCGAAACGTCTGGAGCTTCCAAAGTCGCTTATCTTAGCTACAGAGTCGCCAGTTACGAAAACGTTGGTCTGGCATACATCGTCAGTGTTCGGCAATTGGTCTCCTAAATGGAACCTTGACTCACCGCCTTGAGGTCTCCATGGATTATTGGCGGCGTCTGCATGTGGAGATACCTAAGACCTTCAGCGATCTCGCGTACCTGAGGGTTAAATCAAGAAGTGCGTCGCAGCAATATAGCTGCCATATTCCACTCACCAGCCGTCGACGATTAGCGTCAGGGAACTTCTGCAAGTACTCTTGCAATGTCCCGTTGTCGCACCAAGGGCTGATCAAACATGGTTTTCCATCCTCGATGGAAAATCCCAGAAACTCAAGAACGGTTGGATGATCCAGTGCAGCCCATGGGTAAATTTCTCTTGCAAGCCGCTTCCATATTCGACTTTCGGCGCCTTCCATCTTCGGGACTCGCAGTGCCTTGACGGCAACCTGACGAGGTTATCAGATCAGATACAGCTCATCATTAAGTTGACGAGGAACCCACCACACGATTTCCGAGCTTTGCCTGTGAGACATCGCTGAAACCCCCGGTAAACATCGGCTTGGTTCTCTCCGTGAGTTGACCGGTGCGATCCCAAGCGTTGACTCTCTTCGGACGCTTCCAACTTGCCAATGACAAGGCCTGTAGTTCATCGATTTCAAGGGGGAATTGTCTGTCTGGGTCGGTTGATGAGGGACGATGGGATTTGGGGGCTTCATCACGTTGAGTAGCGACGCTCCCTCGGCGAGACCGCGCGGAGGGGAGAGGCGGGACCGGTGCTTGGCCTGGTATCTCGGCCGGACTATTTGTGGGAGGAACCTCGTCACTTCACCGACTTCCAATCACTGTTGTGGAGGAGACGCACTTGTAACCGTCAAAATAGGTGTCGGGCCCAGCCTTATGACTTGAACGACGTGTTGAACGCCGACCTTAGGATAATCTTCAGCTGAGAAGCGGCCGTCTATTGGGTTGCACTCACCGGCGGCCTGAGGTTGGATGAGCATAGTTTCCCCCCATCCTGCTGTTCGCCCAGAGGACTCGAACCGCGCCATATCGGTCCCAGTGGGTAGCAAAACTTTTACATCACTACCGACGACACTGATGTCAGGCGGTAAAGCCATCCGGAGACTGCGGTCCGACCTTGC
>WSTX01008156.1:0-14575 GCA_019633405.1 Tulasnella sp. 408
TAGTCGTCGAGTCCATCGTGCGTCGTTGAGGGGGGAGATGGTTGTTCGTTTTTGGGGAGAGGGATGAAGAGGAGGCAGAAGGGAAGGGAGAACGGACAAACCCGTACAGACCAAGTGCAAATTCCAGACCCTGAAGGCCGGCCTCGCTCGTCAACTTCGCCGCGCCTCTTCATCTCTCACAACAACTATCACCACCACAGGGATAAGAGAAAACCTTGACGAACATGATTTACCTCTTACATCAAACCGCAATGATTCCTGGTGGACGTACTCCGCATCGTTGAATGATGAGATGAAGAACCCCAACCTTGATTGAGAGCTTTCCACCTGCCACATCCCTCCTGTCCCGCCAACGTGGCAAACAGACTTTTCCCAAAGCCAACGAGGAGTCTAATCATCTACTATCGACAGCACGTTTCCCCATCGGGGGCGTGACTCCTGTCGTCGTACTCCTTTGATTCATAGGGGACGGCACCCGTGAGTAGGGCGCTTACTGCGGTAGCGATTCGGTATTCATACGCGGTACACGTGTTCATTGAGGCATAATCGTAATGCACTCTAAGCTCGGCCGATCTCGCCCACTGGGGAAATTGACGATCCCGTGGTTAATAATCGAATTTTCACTCCAGTTCCCAGTTTGGAGCTTTCACGGCCTTCCAATTCAACCATCAACCTCCACAAAGCCGACGGTAGGAAAGCAACGGAATGGACGTTTATAAGGATACCCCAAGTACAGGAGACTCCTTTTTACCATCAGGTGCGTCGTTGGCTGCGATTATCGTCCCATTTAGAGGGAGCGCTCCAGCCTCATAGTTCGGTCGTCGCCGTAGGCCAGCAAATACAACCTTCACTACCCTGGATAACCTTCAATGGATCCTCAGGCGAGTCCTCCGGAGATTTTGTTCAATCCGTTCAGAGGATGGCCTTTCTACAAGGTCGATCGGACGATGATCGATGGCTCGCGCAATACGCATCAACGTGCTTTAACGGCAATGCACTCTTATGGTATTCAGAACTTGAACCCGAAACAAGATCAAGCTGGGCCATGATAAGACTGGCTTTACTGCGTCGTTATCCACGGCCACCCAGTCCTGCACCGGCTTGCCATCAACCAGCCTCTCCCCCCCCCAAATGCAGCCATTCGAGAAATCCTACGTTATCAAGGTTCTCGGACAAGACCTTTCTTTTCTAGGCTTTGTCTATTTTGAACCCTTTTTGGGCATCACCACTATTACAAAAGAAAAGGAGAAAGCACTCCTGGTCAGGCCCGTCCGAGTTCAAACTTCCAGCGTGGTGCAGCTCCGTATGGTATACATAGTCCATGCCCGTGTTGTAAAATGACGGTAACTTGACTATGGCTCTGCCTGGTGTTTAGGTTGTCCCAGTTGACGAGAGGCTTTCATGCCTTAGTGCCGCTTTGTGGCCAGCCAATAACAGCAATCCTAACGTTGTTCCCAACGAGCTCGTCCATATCGAGAAGCGCTACTTCCTTCTACGGGAGAAATGGTATCATTGGAAGGTCCCAAAACCCTCATCCAGATGCCGCAAATCAGCAGCCGATTTTGTCACATCATCTTCCGTAGATATCGCAACCTGGGTACTTGCTTCCTCCAGAGAAGGTGACATAGACGAAAACTATCTCGTCGAGAAAGACGCGTTAAGCTTCTTCGTGCTGACCAGGCCAGTCATTCCACTCTGGTCCATCAAGATCCGACAATCCAGAACCCGAAGACCGAAGGGCGGCAGCAGCTGTCTGGAGTTGTATCAAGTTTGACACGGAATTGAGACTTCAATGGCTCTCAGAAAACGGAGGTGCGTACAATCCCTATTATCTCGTATTGCTTAAGCGTGTTGAGCCGTTCTTGAAGATGAGTGCGAACTGGGTGGTCAGTGTCAGTGCGCTGGTCCAGAAAGCTGCTCGAACATTAATCGGCGTGTTGGCCTCAGGTTTCGTCCACCGCGACACGTCAAATGAGCTCCACTTTCATCGCATTGCAGATATGGCGCCCAATAAAGGAGGGACATATTTTGAGGAGGACAGAGTTGTGAGTCGGTGATTCCCCTCATTTGCATGTGATGATCAACCTCCTACTGGACAGACATTCCATCTTGAAGCCTGAATTGCTTGGTTGGTCGAGGGGAGTCTTCAAGTCAATGCTTCCCTCCCTCGAAACCTTGGTCTGGGTCAAACAAGGGCACTCAGAACCATCCCAATACATGCTTGGAATGGACATGATTCGCTGGCAGTTTTCTCTTATTATGCAGTTTTTACAAAAGTGAAACCTCTGTTTTGCATAGCCGTTAACCACCAATTTTTGTGCGGTTGAGGTTTGCTATGTCGTTAAGTCTCGGTTTCACCCTCATCCACGGAAGGGCCTCCATTAGCCAGATAAGGTATCCCCGTTCTTAACGCCGACCTCGTGGAGGCCCACCTGCTCTCGCCGTTCTCCATCTCTGTACATTACGTTGCTCGCGATGGATACTCCCGCAGCAGCTCCTGATCAGCTCGGGCCGGGTTCTGAATCTGGTGAGGACGTCCGTCGTCCATCTTTTCCCTTATCCCTTGATGCTGATCCATTAAGGCTTCGCGTTGAATCACTGTTATCAAGATCTAGCTCCACAAGCTGCAAGTACGGTCCCTTGGATTACGTTCGGCGGGCTACCAACCGAGTCATCAAGTGCTTTCGTGCAAAGCGTGCAGAGAGTTGGGTTCCAGCAAGGGAGAGCTAGAGATGATGGATGGATGGCGGAGTACGCTTCGACCTGCTTTGAAGGAGACGCCCTTACATGGTACTCCGAGCTTGATGATGAAATTCAAGACAGTTGGAAGAAACTTCGAGCGAACCTCCTCCGGAAATACCCCCACGTAGCCGGAGTGGGGGCTCCCCTGCCGCTGCTCAGTGCACCACAGCCTGCGATCGTTCCTTCGGCGCCTGTTGGCGTTGGTGCTCTCTCGCCTACCACGAGTAACTCTCAAGCACTTGTAGGCAGAATCGAAGTACTGGCGAGTCATACCGTGCTTCTAGGCTATCTGGCTTTCGACCCGACCTCTGGGATCAACATCACAACTGACAAAGAAAAGGCTGTCACAATATCTTTTCCGCTCAGCAAGGGTACAGATATCTTGCAACTAGATATGGTACGCCACATGCCCGCCGCACTATCGCTGTCTGACCTACTGCCTTCCTCTATTTTCTCCCTTCTAGCTCAACATCCCCGGTCGAATATTACCTTACCTGGGGCTTGCTCTGCTAGTTCCCAGGGGGAAAGATCAAAACGTGGTCCCGGATATGCTTCCTGGAGTAGAATATGATCAATATACTTACAGTTACAATAAAAACGCATATCAGTGCTCTGGCGTTCCAGAACCGTCAGACAGTTGCAAACACTCTGTGCCGGTCAGCTCCGATTATGACTCTGTCACCACGGTTGGTTTTGCAACTTGGAGGTTCTGTGCCTGCGGAGAAAGTGAGTGTAATCTGCGTCGAAATAGCACAGGCACTGATAAGCACGTATCTAGGCGAGAAAGCTGCTCTATATCGAAGAAGGTCTCCAACGCAGCTTCCAGGAGCAAGAGCTGCAGCCGCAGTGTGGAGATACAACTGCAATACAGCGGAGCTGACAACACACTGGTTGATGGATAACGACAGTAAGCGTAATCATCGAGAGCGATTAAGGCATCGTGCGAGTACTGATACCAATCTGGCAGCTGAGGGCGAGGTGGGAGGTCAGTGATTTAGGATTGACTTCCAAATTTCCCGGAATCTGAGAAATTACAGGATATGTGCACAAGGGTACCTCAGACCAGTTGCACATACATCGGGTCTCCGACATGGATAAGACAGGGGGCTTCTTCCTCGAGGAACGAGTGGTGAGACCGCCATATGAGAATGCAACTGGATTCTACGCTTTACTGACTATTGTCGTTTCGTAGAGATTTGTTTTTCGTCGTAGCCAGTGATCTCTAGATTCGTACTGCGTGGCCTTGTCTCCAGTTTATCCCAACCCTTACTAGAACCAGATTGTAATCATCAGCATTAGCGTGAAAGATGAATCAAGCTACGAATAGCCGGTACTTCTACTATGATGACGAGTGCGAACTTGGTGGTCCGTTCACTAGACTTGTCAAAATGCCATCGAACTATTAATTTGTCTTTTTAATCATAGGTTTCGTTTGCCCGATATGTTAGACGAACTTCATTTCATCGCATTAAGGATATGACTCCGGATCCACTGGGGAATACACTCAGGAAGACAGAGTCGTAAGTCGCCTTCGTCTCCATTACAGCTGAGATGTTAATCCACCTTGCTTCTGCGAACTTTTGTGTTGAAAACTCAACCAAATCCGTGAGCTGCTCGAAGAGAAACCCGACAATTACGCGGGCACAGTGCTTCCCACGGGAACGGGGACAGGAGAGCAATAAGAGCCCATAAACTCATTCGACAGGTTGCTTACCAAGCCTCGGATTGCCACTTATTACGTAATCGTCCCAAAAGATCGACGCCCATTTTAAATGAACCATTTAGAAACCAACTCCTTATGCGTTTGGGATTCCGTGTTGTAATGTCTTGGGGCCGCCCTGCGGTTAATTTAGGAAGAGCCCCTCTCCACCACATCGGGTACCTGCGCTCTTAACGCCGACCACGAGGTCGAAAACCAGATCCCACCTTCGCTGTCCACCATCTTTGAACACTATCTCTAGCTACGATGGATACCCCTGCTGCAGCTCCTAATCAGCTCGTCTCGGGCTTGGAATCTGGTGGGGACACATGTTTCCTCCATGGTTTTATGCTAGTTTTGGATTCTGACGGGTAAAGGGCTTGGTGTTGGATTGTCGCTATACAGACCTCGCCCTACAAGCCGCGAGTGCACTTCCTTGGATTACCTTTGGCGGATTGCCGACCGAATCGTCAAGTGCATTTGTGCAAAGCGTACAGAGGATCGGCTTTCAGCAAGGAATGAGTAAAGACGACGTATGGATGGCGGAGTATGCCGCTACCTGCTTTGAGGGTCCCGCCCTGGTCTGGTACGCCGCACTCGATGACGAAGTGCGCGAAAGCTGGAAAAAACTTCGAGTGAGCATCCTAGTAAATTATCTGCCTATCTTCGGAGAACAGGGCCCGCCTCTCTCCAATGCACCACAACTTGCAATTATTCCTTCAGCACCAATCGGTGCTCGTGCTTCCTCTGCCAGCACATCTCCTCACCACAGTCAATTTGGTATAGTCGAACTGCTAGGCAAGCATACTGGGCCCAGAGGCTACCTCTCTTTCAACCCGACCTCTGGTATTGAAATTACTTCAGACAAAGACAACGCCGTTACCGTCTCTTTTCCGCTTGCCAAGCCTGAGGGGCAAGATGTCATCCAGTTGGAAAAACTATGCCGATCCTCTTGCTACATCTTCACTGCCGGACTTATTGCTTGGCTGTGTGCTATGTGATCTGTCCAGGTTGGCATTCAGGGTCGCACGTTGCCGTACATGGGGATTGCTTTGTTGGTCCCACAGGGAAGAGATCAAGATGCAGTACCAGATATGCTCCCCGGACCTAGTACCAGTTACAATCGTACTGCTGGTTGCTATAACTACCATGGCGTTCCGGAGCCTTCGATCAATTGCAAGCACACTGTCCCGCCCGACTCCGGTAGTGCTCGGTTCTGGAAAGTCCCATTTGCAACTTGGACATTTTCTGCCTGCGGAGAAAGTTGGTGTGGCTTTCGCCAAACCTGCAAGGTACTAACAGATACCCATCCAGGCGAGAAACTTTCTCTGTACCGGAGAAGATCTCAAACGGATTCTTCAGGAAGAAGAGCGACGGCGGCTGTGTGGAAACACGACGACAATACAGAGGAGCTGACAATGTATTGGTTCATGGATAACGACAGTGCGTCCAAGTATTAACCAGGTTTTGGCATCCTGCGAAAGCTAATACGCGTTTGACAGCTGAGTGTGAGGTGGGAGGTCAGTGTTTCCAGTAAAATACCCATTTTCTCAGCATCCCAAGAGTCTCGAATACAGGATGTGTGCACAGCGGTACTTCAGAAAAGTTGCACATGCATCGGGTCGCTGGTATGAATAAGACGGGACAAGACATCCATGAGGAACGAGTGGTGAGAGTGCCAACATAGATACAATTAGCCCTTCGTGCTGTGCTTACTGCTGTCGGCCCGCGGACCACAGACATTTATCTTTCGTCGTAACCAGTGATTTTCCTACACCCACTGCGTGGGCTTGTCTCCAACGTATTTCAGCTCATGCCGGACCCAGGTTATATATATCAGTGTTTGCATGAAAATGGTTTAAGCTACTAATACAAGTTACATATATGAATGATGGCTGTACTGCTCGGTTCATGTATTGATTGCGGTTCGCCCCGAGTCCGCTTCGAAGCGCCCTAGCTCTATCCCAGTCCAGAATGGAATGATAGTTTCATCAGTTGTACCGAAGAGCCGTGCTTCCCATGGACAACCAATTCTCAACCGATATTGGTGGACCGCTAAACATAGGGGTAAACTTCGTTTACCGTTGCTAGGAAGGATTCCCATCTGGTCCTCTCTTACGAGTGCCTTGGCTGCCCAAGGATTCGATCCACGAGGTCCAAACCTCTACATGGACCACATTCAGTGGACTACCTAGAGAATACCCTGGCACTTTCATCCAAAATGTGCAAGGAGCGGCCTTTAGTTAGGGATAATAGGTGACTTTCAGGCTACGTGGCCACATGCTTTGATGGAGATGCTCTTTCTTGGTACTCCAATTTAGAGGAGGAAGAAACCCAGAACAGTTGGGGAAATTTGAGGATCGAACTTCTCCCACGCTAAGGACCAAGCACGAAGGGTTTACCGTCAACGCCCATCATATCATCTATTTCGACCATGCAAGGCCCTTCTTATATACGCAATCTTCCCAACAGTTGAAAAGCTTTTGGCAATCGTGGCCGGATGGAGGTTGTCGGACATTGGGGTATTATAGTGCGAGGATTTCCTGAATGGTGAATTATGAAAGAATATCATCTCACGTACGTAACCGGGTAAAACTGCCGCTCTTTATAGAATAAGATCGCGCACGGAGATGCAAGGACAGAGAGGGGCAGCGGCGGTCCTCCCGATCGAAGACGTTCGGATACCGTCACCCCCGGACAGAGAGCCGCTGATGCCGTTTGGAAGTACGTAGGCAAGACTGAAGAGCTGTAGCTCAGCTGGCTCGTGGATGACGAATGTAGGAGTTTCGAATATCCTCAGCACAACTGACGTATCGTTTCTGAAGACAAGGCTTCATCGGAGGAATGTGAACTAGTGGCACGTGGGCGGCTTTACTTACGAGCACCAGTTCGTCTTATTTATTGAATCACTTCTCAATAGCGTGAGTCTACTGAAATAACTCCATATCCATCACCTGTGCGATATGGGAAAATTGGCCGGATAGAAGACGATCGAGTGGTAGGGATGGCTAGCCAATATCACGCCCTATAGTCAATCCAGAGATTCGCTTTCGGGAATAACGACAGAGCCGGGAGCTCTACAGAAAGAGCGTCAAATGAATGGACCCGACTCGTGAGTGCCATGGCTTGGCGCGGGGAATGGAACCTTGCCCGAGTCCCTTGACAAACATACACAATGGTTGTACCTTCGGCCATTTGTTTGGCTTCCGACCGGCCCACCACGGGCCACCAGTTTGAATTAAAATATCTGTCGATCCCCCTTCTCTTTTCTACCTTTCTCCCCGCTACTCCTAACAGATGACAATGCTACCGCGCGCAATCGACAAAGTGTACCTTGGGTACTTCACAATCGTTCTTTTGCTCACCATTTTCATCGACACTCAGGACTACTGGCCCGAAGGAACTGGACCTGAATTTCTGAAGCAGATCAAGCAGCAGTACCTTGCGGACTCGGGTGATCCGCTCTTAACAAGTACCCTGGGCGGGCGCCCGCAGATGGCATGGTGAGTTCCGCAATGGACTTGGTGACTTGAGGCGCGTTTGCTGAGCAAAATACGTCCTTCCAGGTTCGACTCGCTCGTCTTTCAAGAGTTGTCAGTCCTCTGGACCACTACTGAAGCGTGTCAAACGCTCATCTCTCGTAACCGACTTGCTTTACAGCTTATTCCAACTTCCTGCGTTGTGTCTCATCGTTGGAGGTATTCTGCGAGGTGCGTCGCCTCCACGAAAAACTGCCAACATCGTCTTACTCCCAGCAACTTTCCGCTCAGGCTGGCGTTCAACCTACATCTGGATCCTTGCATACTGCGTCTCATCAGTAGCAACGACTATTCCCTGCATCTACACCTTCCTGGTTATCCCCGACGCAGACACTGCAACCCCAATCGGAACTCTGGCGCTGTCTCCAGCCCAGAAGCGTTTCTTGCTATATAACTATGTCCCCTTCGTCGTAATCCCTCTCATCGCGGCTGTTGATTCTGGAATGCAGTTGGCAGAGGACGTCAAGCTCGCCGCCAGTGCACGGAAAGCTATGAAAGCGAAGACACAGTGATGTTATTTCGCAGTGTAATAGAGACTACAATTCCACCTGGCTTTCAAAGCCGAAACAGAGGTCCGCGTCGCGCCACATGTGCACCGAGGCTCCGCAAATGTCGACTTCCTCAAGTTCACAGCTTTGAACACATTCACCCGACCGAATCAAAGGGTTTGATCCAACTTGCTTTTCCCTTCGCTACGCTTGAGCGCCTCGCACCATCTTCAGATGTCCATTCCAGTTAAGAACGATATTGGTCTCCGCCCAGTAACACCATCCCAGTACGGCTGGCGTCATCAAGACAAAAATTGCGAACTCGGGCAACATTGTGCCTCATGGTACAGTGGCGGTCAGCGGCGGCAGGAAACTGCAGAAACTACTTTCCCTCCAGCTGCAAAAACATCAGATCATACTCATGTCGGGTTCTCCGGGGATCCGGGCGGACGGGTGTTAGTTGCTTCGGTCTACGGCGGTGTGGGGCATGGTCGTGTGGAAGTAGAGACGTGGGGGTCTTGGCTTGGATTTGATCTCAGTGCCTGGAATTACAAGCGTCGTCTCGCCGATTTGACTAATCCGCAAGTTACAAACTAAGTGCAGGTTCTAGACCCTGAGGGCCGGTGTCGCTTTTCAACCCCGCCGCGCCTCTTTACTTCCTCTCTCATCCGAACCACCACAGTTACAAAGTAACGAAATCTTCACGAACATGAGTGACCTTTTCCCGACAACCGCACCAGTTGTTAGTGATGGTACTCCACGTGCTTGATGATGAGGTAAGAACCGAACCTTGACTAGAATGCTTTCCACTCGCTATGTCCCTCTTGTCCCGTCGACGCGGCAAAAAGGGTTTCCTAAAGCCAGCGATGAGTCTAATCATCCATTATCATGCGCACGTTTTCCATCGAGCGCATGACTCCTGTCATCGTAACTCTTTGATTCACACCCGCGAGTTGCCGCAGGGCGCTTACGGCGGTGGACGATTCGGTATTCAAATGCACGTATTCATAAAGGCAGATGTCCCAGGGGGCCTTTGAGCTCAGTGAATCTACACTCCTCAGCCGGCAAGCCCATGGTCTGTAATTTGGACCCCAAATGGCGCCCATTCTTTATATTCAGTTATAGTGGCCTGTCACCTCTTCAACCTAACACGGTGGTAGGGTTGAAGAAAGCAATCTCTGAGCATTTCCGCTTCCCTCTTGGCACTAACTTGAACCTATTCTGCCGCCTTGATCGTGAGATTTCCCGTGGAACCCCGAAGCAGGCGGGGAGCACATTATCGTCCAAAACCCACACATGACCGAGGCTATCTCGATGGGGTGACCCTCCCACGAGTCGGACCCAAATCTTCCTAATTTGGTGAAAATACGACCTCCGTCCCTAGGGTCACGTTCCGCCCGAATCGGAGGGTTTTCGGCCCTCCAGTCCAACTACCAACTCACCCAGAGCCGATAGTAAGAACGCAACACCATGAATTGGAACGACGGCCCAAATGCGAGAGACTCTTCCCCCTCACCAGGTGCGTCGTCAGCTGAGGAAATCGCCCCGTTTTCGTCGAGCATTTCGGGCTGATAAGCTGTGCTTTAGGGGGTCAACAGGAACTTACACTCCCATGGATCATATTCAGCGGATCTGAAAACGAGTCCTCCGTAGAGTTCATTCAACTTGTTCAACGATTGGCTTTTCGAGATGGTCGAGCCAACGACGACCAGTGGGTCGCGCAATACGCGTCCACGTGCTTTAGTGATGACGCCCTTATATGGTACTCCGAGCTTGACCAAGAAAAGAGAGAGAGCTGGGCGACACTCAGACTCGCGTTGCTCCGCCACTACCCTCCACCTGCAAAGAGATCATCCACCGATTCACTTTCTAACGTCCACCCAAAAGCCCCTACGTCCCAAACCGAGCTATTCGAAAAAGTGGGCATTATCAAGGTGTTTAAGAAAGACTCGTCCATTCTAGGATATCTGGCTTTCGACCAGATTTCAGGTACTACGGCTATTACGCATGACCTGAAAGGCTCGGTCTGGGTGGGTCTTCCACGTGGTGAAGAATCGGCTCCTTCGGAGCTTCATATGGTCTGGAGGGCTCATAATAATACCACCCACAGTCAGCATTTTATTAACCCCTTTCGTTGTATAGATGAACGCAACGAGTGGTGAGAAGCTCTCATGCCTTGGAGTAGCCTCCTTACCATCCACGTCCGGCAATCCTAATATCACGCCCAAGAAGCTCATTGGCATTGAGAGGGAATACATTATATCCTCTAAACGATTCCGACTCACGAATGTTCCTCTCCCTTCGCCGAAATGTCGTGGAACGAAACCGCCTGCGTCCCTCCATTCCTCCGCACAATTGGCCACGTGGGTGCTAGCTCTATGTGAAGAAGGTGAAGCTCATGAAACATCACAGCCCTGATTCCCGATGTTGAATGCGAAGCATCTTGGAACAAACAGGGTCGGCCCCTTCTCGTTCCCCGGGACCCAACTCGAAGCCCGAGGAAAGAAGGGCAGCATTAGTATGGCATTACATCAAGGATACAGTGGAATTGAAGATCACATGGGCCGCGGATGACGGAAGTACGTGACAATTTCGCTCACTGTAGGTCGGTTCTTGCGTTCTAATGTCTGCTCATCGATAAAGGTGAATGCGAGCTTGGAGGTCAGCTTTTTCTTCATCAGCCTAAACGCTACTCTAGCATCGATTAAGATTTGGATCATAGGGTTTGTCCATCGCGATACACCGAACGAGCTCCACTTTCACCGCCTAGAAGATATGGAGCCCAAAAAAGTGAAAGAGTTTATTCAGGAAGACAGAGTTGTCAGTCGACTCCTTTCTCTACCTAGCGCCTGCACTGAGCCACCGATGTTTGGTAGACGTTCTGGTTGCGACCAGAACCTTATAAGTGAGACGCTCAAAGTTGGTCTATACTTCAGTGGATCCACAAGTATTCGTGCTTCAAAATAGGGAAAGAAGGGAGGGATTCGATGGTTCACTTGATCACTCTCCGCGCGCTTTGCTTGTAATTTCCCTCTTATTATGATGCCATTCAAGGTTTGCCGCCCTATACTTGGTTCATACAGACGTCAATCTTGTACAACTAGAACTTGGTAGTCGGAGAGTCTAGGTGCGGCCTGATCCTCTGGAGGTCCTCCCGACCCTATTTTGGACGCGGCCTGAACGCGGCCTCGTGTTGGCAGCAACCTGCTTTGGCCACATCCCCTCCTCCGCAATGTATACTCCCGCAGCAGCTCCTTATCACCTCCAATCGGGCTTAGAATGTGGTAAGACTAATTGTTCTCCGTAATCCCCAGAGCTGATCCTCTTTGGGACGACGTGTCAAACCATCGATCTAAAGATCTCACTCCACATGCCGCGTGTCCTATTCCTTGGATTACATTTGGGGGGTTGCAGAATGAGTCATCAAGTGCGTTCGTGCAAAGTGTCCAGAGAGTCGGCTTTCAGCAAGGGAGAGGCCGAGACGACGGGTGGATGGCGGAGTATGCCGCGACCTGCTTTGAAGGCGAGGCTCTTGGATGGTATGCTGCGCTTGAAGACGAAGTGCAGGAAAGTTGGAAGAAACTTCGGGCGAAGCTCCTCCTAAAATATCCTCCCGTAGCCGGAGGGGGGACTCGTTTATTTAATGTTCCACAATCTGCCATTGTTCCTTCGGTTTCGGTAAGCGTGGGTGCTCCTCCAGCTTTTCCAAGTCACCTTCCGGGACCTGAAGGCAGAATCGAAGTACTGGATGGTCGTACCGTACTTCGAGGCTATCTATCCTTCGACTCAACTTCCGGTGTCGGCATTACAGCAGACAAAGACAAGGCAGTCATGATATTGTTCCCGCCCAGTAACCGGTCAGAGATCCTGCACCTAGATATGGTATGTCACGATAAGTACCGTATCACAGCACTTGACCTGACGGTTGGGTTTTACTCTGGAGCTGTTCAGGTCAACGCTCCTAATCGTTTGTTGCCCTACTTGGGGCTTGCGTTACTAGTCCCCCAAGCCAAAGATCAAAATGTGGTACCAGATACGCTCCCAGGAGTTACAAGCACGACTACACGACACCAAGCATATCACAACGGCGATTACTGGACTAAGAGTTATACTAGTACAGCTTACCATGGCGTTCCAGAGCCATCAAGCAGTTGCAAAGACGGTCTCTCCGGTATCACCAGTAATAGTAGGCCTTCTTATAGTAAGGTCGACTTTGCAGCTTGGATATTCTGTGCCTGCGGAGAAAGTAAGTGCAAACCTTGCGAGAATAAGCAAACATTGATGGAAATATATTAGGCAGGAAGGCTGCTCTGTATCGGAGAAGGTCTGCAACTGAGGTTTCTGGAGCTAGAGCGGCCGCGGCCGTCTGGAAATACGACGGCATCACGGAAGAACTGACGATGCACTGGTTAATGGACAACGACAGTAAGTACTAGAGTAAGTCGAGCGTAAGGTTCTTGTAAGTACTGATGCGCACTTGGTATATAGCTGAGTGCGAGTTGGGAGGTTCGTGCTCGCAGATCAGCTACCAATTCGCCCAGAACTTGAAACCTCTTGATCACAGGATACGTGCATAAAGACACCTCGGCCCAGTTGCATGTCCACCGGGTCTGCGACATGGATAGCACGGGTACGAGTGACTACATATTTGAGGAACGAGTGGTAGGATTACCATATCTAATGCTCCTGCATCTGATAAATACTTATAATACTCGGTTTGGGCTATCCAGAGATTTGTCTTCGGACGTATGCAGTGATCTTCTAACACCGACTGGGGGTGTATCGTCTATTTCGGTAATATCCGATGCGTCTCAGACCTACTTTTACCAGATTAAGCTTATCAGGGCTGGTGCCAAAGACAGGTTTAAGCCCGTGGCGCCTTATAAAATGATGGTTGTGTTCGCTTTAGGGTCCAAGTTGAATGATAGTTTCGGGAGAATAGCATAGAGTCTCGACGGAAGATTCTTGCCTTTAGCATCAAGCCAGCAAGCCACGTGCTTTTCTCGCTCGCCTGCCGCTTTTGAGACGCAGATCTGTTAAGGCATCCCGGGAAATGGGCTGTTCTGTGATGGTGACCTCCGCCTTAAGTCCGAGGCGGCCGTTGCAGAGTGTACGGTCTCCTTGCCTCAACCTCGTTGCCGCAAACCACTTTACTTTCTTCAACCCATGAAAGGTGTCCCTCCCCCATCATATAATAACACTGAGGGAGAAGGATCAGGTTAGTATCTCCTGGAACCTCCATTCGGCAGGGTCAGACGTCGAACTGATGTACGTTGGTTTTTTCAACTTCCCGAACGTGCGAACTCGGCAACTAGGAGCGTTGCCGCGTATGAATTTTCGCGGCAGCCAAAGCGAGTCCTCTGGAGACTTCGTTCAATTCGTATCTCGAGTCGCCTTCGACAAGTGTTGGATCAACGACGACCGATGGGTTGCGCAGTTCGCATCAACCTGTCTCAACGGGGACGCACTTTTGTGGTACTGCAAGTTGGACGAGGAGACACAAGGGAGTTGGAAAAAGATCCGAATCTCTCTCCTCGAGCAATATCCACCGCATTCCCATACAGAGAACTCTACCATTTTACGACAACTTTCGACGCCGGTGCTTGAAGACGGTGTCGAGAAGGGTACACCAGACTCACGGACGGGTATTGACGGAGTGATTGAGGTAGTGGGAAAGCATGCAAATCTCTTGGGCTATCTCCGTTGGGATGGCACGGGGGCAATTTCTATCGCCTCACAAAAGAACGACGCAGCTGTTGGATCTATTCTGGAACATTCTTCTGGACAAGCGCATCAGATTCTGCTGGTGAGGAGATGTAGCGCCTCTTGGTCACGTGCATTTGTTATTGACTGCCATCGTTATGCCTCCACTTGAAGGCTAGTCAAGCCGAGACTGCTCTCCCGTCGTACCTCGGGCTTGCACTCACAAAAAAGCACTCTAACAATCCCAGCGTAATTCCCGAACGGGTCAAAGAAATCGAATCCGACTCGAAGAACTACGACCCTCCCATGTACTACGGCGTTCCAACGTTATCCACCAAATGCGTGTCATTTGCCAAAGAATATTTCGGCATCGACATGTTGAAGGAACTTGCAGCGTGGACATT
>WSTX01008158.1:0-14492 GCA_019633405.1 Tulasnella sp. 408
TCTTGTCTGGATGGAGCACTCCAATATGGCGATGGCGTCTCTTGCAAAATGGTATGACCGTGGAACATGTGGGGCTCGGGTGGCTTCCAGGTCCCGCAGCAGTCCGCGCAGGAACGCAGTATCCTGGAGGTGGGTTGAGAGTTGTTGAAGGTCATTTATTTTGTTATACATGAGGCCGGTGATCTATCAGTTATCGAGTTGCTTCCAATTCTGGTGGATTGCAAGTCACGGGTTTGTGGTGAGATGCCGAACAAGATTCGATTTCCCACGTACCATTCTGCAACGGAGACGTCGCCTGTCACGGTCGCCAACGTCTTTCAGACCGGTGCTCCGAACGGATAACACAATTACTCAGTATTTTTCATTGCCCGATCCTATTCTCATTGCCTTACACAGAATTCTCATCGTGTATTGATAGGTTGTATGTACATTGGTCTTGATGAACGAAGGAAGAGAAATTTAAGGTGGGGGTGAGCGGGAGGTGCTGAAGCGTGAAGAAGACTCTGGTACTATATGGGCACGCTAGCGATGTCATGACGCATGACAACTGAAAGTAGATGTTGATCTTGGGGGGATTCATCGGAAGCGTGCCGAGTGATTGTTGAAAGAGCAGAGTCAGGTTTTCCGCGTTGTCTAATCTTGAAAGTAACCCGCCGGCCCCAACACACACAACAGAGCGTTCGTGAGACGAAACGATGCCTACACTGCGGACAGAAATCAAAACTTGAAACCCAGTTGCATTGCCGATGAGCACTGAACTACTGAACACCATAGACGTAGAAACCCGTTCATCGACGCGGGTATTTCCGACCTATAGATACTTTGGCCATGAATTATGAGAAAATTAAGTATTATGACTTGCAGGTCTAATCTTACTTTCCGGCCCGCCGTTAACAATTCCTCATCTCCGGAAGCCCAATCTCCTTCTGAGCTCGTTTCGCTTCCGCTGCAATAAGGTGGATCTCCGTATACATCCCTCTCCGAATCAAATCCACCGATGACGACTTGAGGAACGATCTGGCCGAGCTCCGCGATATCGGCGCAAACGTCGTCATCCACCGGAATTCCCTGAAGTGTGACGGATTCCAATGGAATGCCCGAGTTATGACGAGCAAGTGCGATTTTCCGAATCATCTCCGTGATCTCGTTAACTTCGTTGTCTATGGTCAGGTGTTTAAGATTTAGACATGCTGTGTCAACTTTGCCAGACTCTTCCGAATTCGATCGCTGGACAAGGAGAGGGAGGAGATCTTCTTCCGAGATGTTTGACGAGGCGATTCTGAGGCGGGTGATGGATGGAAAAGTGTGGAAAACTGAAGCGAAGAAGGAAGCCCCTCCCTCGCAATCAGTCAGGTCGACTCGTTGAACTGATGGCCGAGGAACATCAGAAAGCCTGAGTATGTTGTTTTGGCTCGAGTTTCCGCTGGAATAAAAGGTGTCGGTCAAATGAAGGGCGATAGACACCAAGTTTGGGGCAGCGATGCAACCGAGTAGCGCCTCCGCCGCACTAGGGACGATTCGAATGAGTGAAAACGACTCTA
Organism: Tulasnella sp. 408; assembly: GCA_019633405.1. Lineage (NCBI taxonomy): Eukaryota > Fungi > Basidiomycota > Agaricomycetes > Cantharellales > Tulasnellaceae > Tulasnella > Tulasnella sp. 408. Next base: position 1,542 of record WSTX01008158.1, read on the forward strand.
GATGGTCGAGGGGTACGATGAATCCCTTCTTCAGGTCGATTTCCGTGAACGAAATATCGCGAATGGTCAATGAAATCAAGGATGGTGTCGCTTGAAGGGCGACGAGGATCCTGCTGAACGGTACCCCCTGGTGATCGGCAATGACGAGAGACCTGAGGCTGATTGAAACCAGTGGCATGCAGTACTTTGTCCACGGACCATGAAGGCGCAATTCCTTGATGCAACTGCTTAACCGGACCTCCTTCATTCCCTCCCAACTCCAACGGCCAAGTTCGACGTCGAGCAGCTCCAACTCGGTCAAGGCGCCGTCACAAAGGAACTCGTGAGCAGTGACTTGTCCTTCGTTCTCCCCTTGGATGTCGAATGCGAGGTCGTCACAACGCAGACGAAGGAATATGATGCGGTGGCGATGAGGGCGCAAAGCGCGCATGAATTGCTTGATCCGGTTTGTTTAATCCTCCTTGAAATCTTGGAGCAGTGCATGGTAGGTCGAGTCGTTGTAGAGGGGTGGGAGCATCGTCACTCTGAGGGGAACATCGGCCGAACGTTCGAGGTAGAGGTAGACCATGTGCATTGGGTAGAGGTAATCGATTTGCGACCACAGGAGAGGGGTCGAATTGACAAGCGCGCGTCGGGTGGCATCCACATAGGATATTGTGATATGTGCGTGAGGATCGGTTGTTTGGGCGAGTAAGACGATCTCGGTGATGATTTCTGGAGGCAAGTCTTGAAGGGAACATGTGGTGTATATGCAAGGACGAGGCGGTGAATTCCCAGCCGAGGCTTGTTCCTCCTCGTCGGAGACAATCTCCTTCTCTGATTCCGAGTCCGAAAGTCTGTCGCGTTGCATCATGTCGCTGTGAAAGGGAGCGCAAGGCGATTTGTATGAGCATAGTAAGCGATCGATATTTCCCGTGGTGTCAGGACCTACTTGGGCAATCCAGCTGTTTCTGCCATTGTGAGCTCAGATATACGCGCGTGTGGGGGACAATGATCTCGATAGCGGGGTTGCTGTGGGCCCTGTAGTTGATCGGCGCGTTGGGGACGCGGGCGAGTGTTCGTGCTTGGTTGGTTGGCGGTCGAGGCTCAAATATCGGACATAATGGAACCCAGTCCGTCCCTCTTGATGTGTTGATGGTCTTGTTATCCGCGAGGTATAATGAATAGAGAGGACTTAGAGCGAGCGCAAAGGAAGTACTCCATTGCAGGAAGCCAGAGCACCGTCAAGCAGTGAGGGTGGGGGGAAAATCGGACGCTGGTCAACTTTGGAATCTTCAGGGCATGTTTGTTGTGGCGGCTGACCCAACCTTGGAGCAGCTCGTGCTTCGGTGAAAGGCTGGCTCAATACTTAGTTATAAGTACGTAGCTAATAACGTAATAATGTGTGATACAAGGACGTCTGGCGACCCACCGTCGGGGCGCACATAACCGGCGGATACATGGACCGAGTTCTCTGCATCCAGCAGGGGATTTTGAGTATTCGTTCAATGCCTACCCCTTGAGAGTGGATGGCAGAAACCAATCGCATATCCTGAAAATAGCTCATTCACCGTCGACAGCGCTCACCCGTCTGGTCCCCAAGCGACGACATCTTCATCTCCCGATAGCCAATCACCTTCTGAACTCTCCACCTCTTCACTTCCCGAACATAGGTCCTCGTCACTTTCTCCCATAAAACCGGGGTAAAATACATCAACAACGAGCTCCGTTATCCCGTAGGCAGCCAGACTTTCGATGTCCTCTGAGGTGATCTTGGTACCGTCAAGTCCCCGAAGGGTCAGGGTCGTCAAAGGGATTGATGCGGCGTGTCGCGATTCTACAATTCTGCGAATCGCTTTGGAGGTAATATAGAACTCGTTCTCGATGGTGATTGAAGTTAGTTGGGGGCACAGGGTACGCGGCATGGTGGCTTCATTGACGGTTCCGACCGAGAGGAGCAGCAGCTGATCGTCGCGGAGCGAGGCGGAAGCAATTCGCAGATGCCGGAGGCCTGGAAGTCTCTCAAGCGTGACTTCGAGGAAAGTGTCGTTGGGTGGAAAAGCAATGATATCAAGGTGTTGAATGGTGGGTTGCGCTCGAGTAAAAAGCTCAACGCCTGATCCATCCACAACCTGGTTGATTGGCGAAGCTCCGGTCCCGTCGGCCTCGATTGTGAAGTGGATAGTCAGGGCGGATAGCACTGGAAGGGAGATCCTTTGAAGGACTGTTTGAGTATCCGCGGTAGAGCATCGAATGAACGAGAGACACCTGAGGTGGTGGAGAATCACGGGCGTGGTGTCAGCTTGTGCGGCTGAATCAATCATTAAGTCGGAAAGAGCCAGATGCTCCAATTCAGGCGCACAGCGTAAGCTTTCCATTATTACGGAAAGCTCGACCAAGCAGTCCGCGAGAGCAAGGGATTGGAGTTGGGGTGAGAATAGAGGCAGGTAAGGCCGTGACCATGGACCGCCGAGCCGAAGTTCGCGAAGATTGGTAATTGGGGGGATGGTGATGGAGCCATAGAAATACCAATCGCCGAACTCGAGGTCAAGGGCCTTGAGATTGCAAAGGGCGGAACACCAGAGGAAGTTGTCCCCCGGTTCGGGCTGGGGTGGCGGAACTCGCGTCATGTCTCGCAGGTCCAATCCCCAGAACGCAGCATCTGCGTCTCGAACGCGTATGGAGTGAATCCTATTACGGTGGGGTCTGAGGAGTGCCAGGCACTCTGATGTTCTGTCTTGTCGCTCTACCACCTGCAGCATGACCGCACTCTCCCCGTCATCCGCTATGATTTCCAATGGCGAACGGACGGAACGCTCGACATAGAGGGATATGATTGGAATGGGATAGGCCAAATCGATCTTGGTCCAGAGTAATGGTGACGTGTTGACCAATGACCGAAAGAAGCGATTGACTTGGGAGAGAGTGATATGAACGTGCTGGTTGGGTTGACTCGCGAATGAAATGACGTTGTATATGAGTTCCGTTGGAAGGAGGTCGATTCCGTGAATGAATTTATGGGATCCAGCGTTGGGTGATGACGAAAGACTTGGTGACCGGCGATGGTTGCGTGAGATGCCGGTTTTCTTTTGACGTGGCCTCTCCTCAAGCTCCAGCCTTCAACAATGCAGTGGAGCGAGTTCAATAATCATGTAAGCCATGCACAGCATAAAGTTAGCCATACTTAGTGAGGATAGATCCTGGAATAATAGCACTGCAAAGCTGTAGCTCCCTCAACACCGCTCTAAGCGTGGTTGGGAAGTGCGCGTCAGATGATCTATTCCATGTGTGAGGAGGGGGAATTGGTGAAGGACAGGATATCGTCCGTCAGTAACTAAGCTTATCGGTTTCAACGTTAGAGCTCACATATAATCATGTTCGGTAATGTTCGAAAGGCCGCAGTACCATCCATCCTCAGGGTCAGAATCGGCTTCTTCGCTCAAGTGGAAACATTCGGAGATGCTGCATGAACACAAAAGTTCTCTCGTGCGGATGGCGCCGTTCAACATCTCGATGGCTTTTCTCGGAGGGTGTCGCCCTTTTGAGATGTGGAATCCTTCCAGCTGCCACTGTAGGTCGCGAAGAAACTGGGTATCCTGGAGATGACTTGGGGGATTTTGAGAGCGGACCCCGTTGACGTCCATGCACCTGAGTAATGTATCAATGCAGATGGCCTTTAGTTCTGTTTCGGCGGGGGATCAGCGGTCTGGTTTGTCGTGAAATGCCGAACAAAATTCGATTTCCCACGTATCCAGCTTGCAAAGACTCCAAAATCATGGCGCCTTCGGCCTTATCCCCCTGAGACTCGTGTTTGCCTTAGTAATACACAGTTGTATAATATTTGAGTGTCGTTGTCAAAAGAGGCTGTGTACGGCGCTGGAAGGGCATTTGATCAAAGCACACTCCACTCTAGCATGGTCCTCCCCAGTTCATCGCTGGACGTCTCAGAGCTGCCAACGCTAACAACATTATCTAGCTATAACATCCTCATCACCCGACAGAAGCTCGTCCTCCGATCCTTGATCCGTACTCCATTCACTGCTCGATTCGGAATCGTCATCGTCCTTCCCGAAGGCCGTAACGTTTAAGTCAACAACACCGCAGGCACGGATGCATTGGAGATCTTCCCAGAAAATCTTCTCCCTGTCTACGCCTCTGAGAGTCACAGATCTCAATGGGAACGAGGCTTTACTCCTAGATCGTACGACGTAACGAACGATGTTCGAACCGATCAAGGGTTCGTTTTCGATCGTAAGGGAGCTGAGCTGCGGACACAAGCAAACATCGCCGTTGATCAACGTCTTGACCTCCAGGACTCTGAGGTGGTGATCTGTTAGGGATGCTGATGCGATCCTTAGTTGTTTCAGATTGGGAAGGTACTCCAGGGTAATCTCTAGGAAGCTGGGATTGGCTTCACATGACACCAGGTCGAGTCGTCTGATTTGAGGGAGTGGGGTGCTAAATAGCTGGAGGCGAGTTGTATCAATGGTGTCAAATAATCGGGACCAAGTCTCTGGATCCCAAACCTCGCCCAGGAAGTTGACGCACAGGTCGTGAAGATTGCTACAAGCAATGATCCCCACTATCCATTTTATAGTCAATGAATAGCATCGGATTACCGAGAGTGACTTGCGCGAGCTGATTGCCACTACCTCGTCCGAAGCAAGCCCCTCGCGGCTGTTAAGGCTTTCGTCTAAAAAGGTAAGGCTTTCAAGGGCTGGTGTGGATAACAGAATATCCCTCACGACTTTGAGACCTAGTCCTGGATGATCTCCTAAGGTCAAATGCTTGAGGGAAGGAGACACAAGGACCGTGACTGAGGGAGTCCATGGACCGTAAAGTCTCAGCTCCTGAAGCCTTGTGACAAGAGGCCACTGCGAGTGATTGCGATCCTCCCATGTCCCAAAGGCGAGCTCCAAATACTCTAGAGTACTGAGCATTGACGACCAGAGGAAGTGATCGGGAAGCTCGGTAAGCCCCTCTTGTGGTGGAACCGCATTCTGGTTTTCGGGCCCCAAGGAGCACGATTTTGGCGCTGTCACTTTTAAGTATCGAACGCGATGTCGGTGTGGTCGGAGCAGCTCATATAAGGCTGCAGCTCTTGCGGAATTCTTGGTTACCAATCGAGGTGAAGGGTCGACGAGTACCCCTTGATCTGCGACTACGTCCAAGGCCGCGTTTGCCGATCGTTCGAGGTAGAGAGACGCCACCGGCAAGGGACACATGACGTCTAGTTTAGACCATAGTAGAGGCGAAGCGGTGACAAGCGTCCGGAAAAAATGGTTGACTTGTGACAGAGTAAATTGAATGTGTAGATCCGAGTCCTGGGCTTTGAGAATGACCTCATTCCAGATCTCCGCCGGAAGGCTTTGTAGCGAAACAACCAGGGGAATCCAGTTGCTTGGGCACGAAGACCCGTCTTCTACACTTCGATCGGAAGCTGAAGGGAAATCCGGACCCATGTTGTCGTTTGGTTCTGATCCCGGTTTCAGCGCTGATTTTGGTTCTGGTTGTGGTTCTGGTTGTGGTTCGAAGTTTGATTCGGTGAGATCGTCATCAGAGCTAATTGGACTGGAACTGGGTTAGAGTCCATCGACAGATAGGAGTGAGCGGCTGGATGACATACCAAGAGGAAGATAGATCGACACTATCAGAGAAGGAAAGGTCGATACCGGGAGGAAACTATCCAGAAAACGCCAACGGGTTTCAAAATCAAGAAGCAGAAAGCTCTGTTTCATTTTCCCTCTTGATGATTTCGCCCTTGGGAGATGCGAAGAACAGGTCATCACGAATTGTCCGGGCCAAGGCGGGGATCGTAAAATCTCACCTATATACCATTTTATCCCGAAACCTGGTCCACATCTCCATAACTCCATTCATCTTCGGTATCCATTTTTCAAGTAGAATAAAATCACTGGTACGCAAAAAAATAGAAAAAAAAGAACAATTACATAAGCTTTACCTCTTCACATAACACTTTGATCAAAGCGGCGAACGAGTTTCCCAACTCGGCCATTGCATTCAAGGAGCGGTTAGTGACTGACCTAGCATGAATTTCACCGTCCTGCAATCCATCCCCGTCCGAGTTCGTGGATGTGCGATCATTTATGGATTCCAGAAGCTCGCTCGACTGGCTGCTGGGTCCGTCGAGGTTAAGAGATTTGTCGAACTTGTGAATGTCGCTTAGAAGGTCAGTCATAAATTCGAACCGTGGGACATTCGATTGCTTGCCCTCTCGTCTTGCAAGAGTCAAAGCTCTCCGCACAGCCGTCGAGAGTTCAGTCTCAATATCGCGGTCAGGTTTCTGGTTGACAGACTGCAAAAATTACCATTTTCCATATCCAATTGGCATGACGGAACGAAGGACTGCCTCGTGCATCAGAAGTGGTGTTCCAATCTTGGCCAAATTGCCTGACACTGTCTCACGAAGGCATACGCCCGCAATCAGAAGGCTAGGTGCATGCTGGCTTAAATACCGACACCTTTTAGGCAGAGGAGCGCCAACCAGGAGCCTTACGTATTGAACAACGTGCTAGATGGGGATCTTCTCAGTGGCTTGGCAAACAGGGACGGGATCAGGTACACCCACGCTATAAACGAAACTTTGGATCTAGTTCTCTTCCTTTATTCCGATGATGTTTCGCCCCTAGATGAGGCAGACCCCGGCTACTTTCCACCCAGCCTCTTTCTGACAGTTGGCTCCCACAATCAATTATCGGGTCCGCAACCTTCGCCTTGGCCGCTGAAAGGACACACTTTCCTCCCGCTACGGTTGGCAATTCCCCCTGAGGTGCCGTAATAATCATTCAAATCCGCGAGACCCGCTCCATAGAACTTTGGAAGACAACTCAAGAGGTTTCGATCACATTTGTTTCCAGTCCTTTCTCATCCTTAGAAGCTTAGCGCGATTATCTCGGTAGTGAGTGATCTCGGGGTTGGAATTTCTTTAGTGAAGACCATTGGAACTGGATCTCTGATCATGTTTCGGTGCGAAATCTTCGCAATATGGCCGGGCTTTCACGGTCAACCGCTCTGAGCCCCTCTCAGGCACCGTTTCCGACCGATTGATCGCCGAATGTTGTGACTGCGGATCTGAGCGTGTATAAAAATGATCGAACTGGTTTTAATCGGTTCTCTCACACTTTTAGCGTTCGTCGACCTCAGTCCCAATGCTTTCCCTTCGCGCGCTCATTGCTATTATTGCCACGGCGTCCCTCTCCTCCACTGTCGCCGCGCAGGGAACAATTCCGAATTGGGGCCTTTGTGGTGGAATAATGTTTCAAGGCCAGACACCCCGCCCTTGTGCAGATGGGTGGCCTTGTGTCGTTCACAGTGAGCGAAGCCCTTATGATCGTAGCCCTTCCCCACGAAACTAACGTCCCTTTATATTACCAGATGATTTCTATCAGTATGTGCAGCCGCTTATATAATGCGGTTAACTTTTTCGAATCGCTGAATTAAACCCCTCTCCGTCTACAGTCAATGCCTACCCCCAAGTACTACCGCAGCTGTGACCACATCTGCATAAACTCTCTTTACCCCAAGGAGTGACCCATTACGGTGCGTGCTTGTATTCGGTTCTCACACAGTAGTGGACTGACGATTGAGCCACTGATAGGCTCAAAAACGAGGGTTAGGGCCTTCTTCCTTGAACTTGTATATAGATATGAAAGCGAATAGATTACGAAATTCTTTCCGCCTCCCCAGCATACACTGAGAGTAGCAGCGACCACTTCCCATGTATATCATCATCGTATCTTTTTCCTTCTGATTTAGTTGGGTCGGCCGAGCGGTTGTCTGATTTCTACATCAATCATAAAGTAATTAGATGCGAAACATAATAGGGGCGGGAGGAGCTATTGAGGCTACATCGGACTAGTTTAACAGCGTACTCGAATGGGGTTGGGCAGATCTAGAGGAGCCTCGCCCAAGTAAACACTGCGGGCATGGCATTTCCGACCCTTACGCCATGCGGAACTTCTGCTCATCATTGGTAATTTTATTCCGGGAGGCAGCTTCAAAATACGTCGTCTCGCTTCTTCACCTCGAAATGCCAGACGATCCTCTAGACTTGCTCGATGGCGGATCTTCTGAGTGGCTTGGCAGACAGGGACGGGATCAGGTACACCCACGCTCTCCGCACGACTTTAGATCTAGTCCTCTTCCTTTCTTCCGACTGGTCACTTCCCGCCAGTCTCATTCTGAAAGTTTGCTCCCACAGTCCATTGTCGGGTCCGCAACTGGCCCCGCCTTCGTTGCTGAGAGGCCACACCTTCATCCCGTTATGTCGGTCCTTCCCCCTGAAGTGCCTTAATAGTCATTCAGATCCGCCCGAGTCGGTCAGTGGGAGGCAAGCCAAGAGATTTCGATCACATTTGCGTCAAGTTCTCCCTCATTCTCAGAAGCTTGGTGCGATTATCTCGGCAGTGGGTGAATACAAATTTAGAAGTCTCATTGATGAAAACCATGAATCGGATCTCTGACCTTGTTTGAGCGCGAAATCTCGGCAATATTGCCGAGTTTCTAGGGGCAATCAGTCTGAGCCACTCTGGGACACCGTTTGCGACCGATGTATTCCTGAATGCCGTGACTGTGGATCTGAGGGTTTATAAACAGAAATGATCGAACTAGTCTCAATCGGTCATCTCACACGTTTAGCGTCCATCGACCTCAGTCCCAATGTTCTCACTCCGTACGATTATTGCTGTTCTTGCTACAGCATCTCTCTCCTCCACTGTCGCCGCACAGGATACGATCCCGAATTGGGGCCTATGTGGCGGCTCCATATTCAGCAACCCGTCAAAGCTACCTTGTGCCGATGGGTGGATTTGCGTTGTTTATAGTGAGGACCAGCGTCATCATCATAGCGCCTTTTCACGATGCTAATATCGCCTTACATTACCAGACACATTCTATCAGTACGTACCGCAGCTCATATAATGTGTACAACTTTATCAAATCGCTCACCAAACCCTTCTCCATCTACAGTCAATGCATACCACCCCCAAGTACTAGTGCTTCCGCAACTACGACCAAATCTGCGTAGACTCCCTTTCCCCCAAAGAGTGTTCCGATACGACGTGCGCTTGCGTCGAGCCCTCACACAGTCGTATACGTACAATTCGATTGCTAGCAGGCTCGAAAAGGAGGGACGAAGTGTTTTTGCTTGGACTTGTATACAGATTGAAAGCTAATAGATTGTGAATTGCTTTTCGCCTCCCCCAGCAGACACTGAGAGTGATAGAAACCACTTACCACCTATTTCATAGTCGTATAAATTCTCCTTCCAGTTGAGTAGAGTCGGCCGAGTCGTTGCCTGCTGTCGACATCCGTCACAGAAAAATTGCATAATAAAGAACGATATGTATTAGGGACCTGAGAATTTATTTCTTGTATACCGGACTCGCTTAACAGTACCCGAGTGCATTTGGGTAGAGCAGAAGAGGAGCCTCTCCCAGGGAAACGCTGCAGGCATGGCTTACCACACTCATGGCATGCGGGATTCCCACCCGCTCACGCTTCTTACGTGACTTACTTACTCCGCTCAAGGCGAGGAGTTCCCCGATAGAAATAAATCGGGAGGGCGGGTGTTCTCATCACTGTTGGGAGAGACTTTGGCGGAGCAAGCCGACCAGGCCTCTACTAAGGATTCAATCTCATTGCTGAAAGGTAGAATAGCCCTGGGAGTGAGGCAAAACTGTAGCTCTTAGCGGTCCAAACGAGCGATACGCCGTGAGGTTTGGCTGCTCACTTTATCTCAAACCTACGAGAACCATAGTAGGATAGATGGGTAAATTGCCTAGCACTGTCTCAACAAGCCCGTCGATCGACTTACGACTGGAAGACTCGATGCGGGCTCGCTTTAATTACGATTCCTTTGGTCAGATAAGAGCCAACAAGGAGTCGTGAATATTGAAAACGTGCTAAATTGGAATCTCCTCAATGACTTGGCAGACAAGGGGATAAGGTACACTCACGCTACACAATCAAGTTTGGATACAGTTCTCTTCCTGTCTTCTGAGCAGTTTCGCTCCTAGATGAGACACACCCCGATCACCGTCCACGCAGCCTCTTTCTGGCAGTTGGTTCCCACAGTCAATTGTCGGGTCCGCAACCAGCGGCTTCGTCGTTAAGAAGTTACACTTTCCTCCCGATACGGTTTGCATTTCCCTCGGACGTGCCGTAATAATCATCCAGGTCCGCACGATTCGGTTCACGCAAGGCAAGTCAACACCTTTTGATCCCATGTTGGCTCAAGTCCTTTCTCATCCTCAGAAGCTTGGCGCAGTTATCTCGGCGGTACACAAACGTGAAAGTCTCTGTATTGAAGAACGTTGGATATGGGTCTCTGTCCACTTTTCGAATAGGAAATCTCGGCAATATTGCCGGGCTTTCACTGTCTGGGCCAGGCTGAAAACCCGTTGAGACCGATGTATTGCTGGATGCTGTGGCTGCGGATCTGAGCGTTTATAAACAGAAATGATTCGACTGGTTCAATCAGTCATCTCACACATTCAGCATCAATCGCCCTCAGTCTACATGCTCTCTCTGCGTGCGCTCATTGCTGTTATTGCCACGGCATCTCTCTCCTCTACCGTTGCAGCACAGGATACGATCCCGAAGTGGGGTCTGTGCGGTGGAATAATGTTCCAAGGCCAGACACCCCGCCCTTGCGCTGATGGTTTAATTTGCTATGTTTGGAGTGAGGATCAGTGTTTGCATTGTAATGATTTTTAGCCGACTAATACACTCTAACATTTCCAGATGACTTCTATCAGTACGTTCCGCAGTTCATCTAATGCGCCTACATTTTCGAAATCGCTCAATCCAACCCTTTTCCATCTACAGCCAATGCATAGACCCACCTACTGTTACAACTACAACTGCGTCTGCGTAGAGTGTATCTCCCGCAATCACCGGTTCGGTACGGTGCGTGCTTGTACTGGTCCTCACATGATAGTAGACTCACGACTTGGCCGAGAACAGGCTCGAAACAAGGCTGGAATGTTCTTACATGAAATTGTATATCGATAGAAACCAATAGATTGCAAGATCCTTCTCACTGCGTTTCTCACTCACCGAAAGTGTTTCCAAGTATTTGCCACTTATGTGATAGTGGTATCTTTTACTCCGCGACGCAATGAAGTAGAGCCCGCTGAGTCGCTGGCGGGACTTTCCATTGATCAAAGAGAAATTGCACAAGGCCGACCCGTATTCGTGACCGGGGAAGTCGTTGCTTGTAACAGCAGAGTCACTCGACAGCGTCCCTGTAGGCGGAGGATCTCGTTCATAATACAACCTCCGAGGAAACGCTACAAACATGTCATTAGGGCCGCTTATGGTAGGCGAACCACCTACCGGCACACACATCTTGCATGACTTGCGCCATACATCTAACGTGAGGGGTGTCTATAAATTAGCCCGGGAGGGCTTCTGCTTTCATTACCGACTCCGTATGCACGAGGCACTCAGAATCCTGAGATAGAAAGCAATATCTATTTGCTCGTAATGGGAAGCCGTAGGGACTGGCGGTCCGAACGAGCCATGTCTGGTATATCTGGGCGTTTACTTAGATCAGACTTCATCGGAAAAGGACCACAAAACAGTTCAATCGATGAAAGGTAGTGGAAGTGTCGTACGCTTCCCTGAACACGGATTCAGCCGCGCTCTTAGATAAGTGTAATAATGGCGCTCGGTGCTGCAGGAACCGGAATGGGCACCGCATTTTTGCTGGCGGTACTTGCCGAGCACAAGACATGACCGCAGGGGCTTTGATCGAATTCGTCAAAGGGGTCCACAAAGACGGCTGCCAAGCCTAATCTATTCCTCCTTTGCGCTCGTGAATGGAGTGTAGGGCGCGAAAGGAATTAAATAGCTAGTTTAACAAAAAACCCTTAAGAGCTTCAATCTAGCGTCTCTCGTTGTATCTGCCAGCGGTGAACCCGTCCAAACCGTGTTTACTAGCCAAGCGAGCCAAATGGTCCACCCTTGCAGGCCATCTCAAAAATCTAAAATTTCCTCATCTCCAGATGCAATTTCGTCCTCCAAATCTTCCTCGCCACTCCAGCTACTACTCCATTCCGAGTCTTTGTCACTCTCAACCGCCTCGTCCTCCGCAAAGACCGAAAGGATCAGATCAACGCCCGAATTCCGAATAAGTTCGAGATCCTCCGCAAAGACTCTCACCACGTCGAACCCACTTAGGGTCACGGACTCCAAAGGGATTGATGCATCCTTTCGAGATTGAATGATGCGACGAATGACGATCGACGAGACCATAGGCTCATTGTCCAAAATCAAGGATGTGAGGTGAGGACACCGAATGATTCCCGAGGATGCATCAGGACTCGGCGCCTTGACCACGAGTACTTCGAGATGAGCATTCGTGAGGGCAGCGAATGCAATCCTAAGGGACTTCAGTCGCGGAAGGTTGTCTAGAGTAGTCTCCAGAAAAACCGGATCGGCCTCGCAAGATGCGATGTCGAGTTTTTGTATTTGATACTGGGGCTTGTGGAACAACTGAAGCTGAGTGACGTCAACGGGATGAAAGATCCGGTAGAAACTACTTTCGGAGGAATAGGCGAGGTTCTGCTCGCCAGTGCAGTGAAGGTGCAGGTCCTGAAGGTTGGGACAAGCGATAAACTGGAGTAGGCGGTGTATGGTTCCCGGAGGACTTCCATTTATTGAAAGTAACTTGAGCGACTGGAAGCCAACCGCATAATCCGAGATATCCGGAGGGGGCTGGAGAAGCACTGTCGAGAACGTAAGGCTTTCGAGAGATGGAGTCGAGGATAAGATATTCTTGAGTGTCGGAAAGGTCAACTGAGGGATCCTCAAAGTCAAATGCTTGAGCGAATGGGAGACGAGGGAGAGAATGGATGGGGTGCATGGTCCGGACAGCCGCAGCTCCCGAAGGTTGGTGATGACAGGCAAGCCTGGAAACTCTTCTCCTTCCCACTTTGTGAAACCAAG
>WSTX01008160.1:0-14438 GCA_019633405.1 Tulasnella sp. 408
GGCAGCCTGAATGCGTACGACATTGCGACATTTACGTGCAGAGTAGTCCAGGACAACACTACAGGAATGCTGTTGGCATCTGCATCAAGAAGTGGCGGGGTAATCATATGGCAATCCTCTCCAGAACGGGAGAGCCAATCTCTACCGGATTCATCTGCCGGACCTCAGGAGGTGGTTGCGGCAGAGCGGAATGCCGTTGCCACCAGACCTTCACTATGATTACGGAAGTTTGAGCATCACGAACTAAGCAGAAGAGTACAAGTAAATTGTATGTTGTGATAGGGCTAGGAATTTATCTTAGGGTTGAACTATTCGTCTTGCTATCTACTGTCCGTTAACTTATTTCTTCCGAGGGCGAAAAGACGACGATTACCTCCTCCACGACCAGAAATCGAGGATCCATCACCTGTAGAGGATTTTAATAGGGTATATATGGTAATACGGCGGGCGAGGAATGGCGTTCCTTCGTGCACGAGTTCTAGGAAGACTGTCCGATTCGCTCGCTCAATCGTCACCACGCCCAATAGCCCAACTTCAGTATTCGCCCCCACCCAAGCTTCAACCAAGCTGCATGATGAAGATAGATAGACTACGAAGAGAGTTTGTGTGTACGATGAATAAGGTTGGAGCAGGGGAGGAGTCACCATGACTCGGAGTAAACGTGTGTGCGATGTATTTTTACGCCGCCCGATCTGCGTAATCCCCTTTGTAGCTCAGCTGGAAGAGCGTGGGACTGTAATGGCTTACGTAATGTCATCCCAAGGCCATCGGTTCGATCCCGATCGAAGGGAAATCCTTTTTATTTTAGCGCTTTTAACGAGTTATGGGCGTCCGGGGTGGGGGCGAGACGCCGGACCGAGATTTTCCCTCCCTCCCCACGCTCAATCCCACGCGTCCTAAGTTTAAACGGCCATCTAGCCTGGTTTAAGACAACTAAGTGAAGATTTTCTATGCAATTTTGGGCGGGAAACCGTCGTAATTCGCTTGGGCAGAGTCGTTCGCTCGGCAGCTCCACCGAAAAGTCACCCAAGGTGTTGGATAGTATCCTCCGCAGCTTCCACCAAAGATCCAAAGCCCATCATTTACAAGTTTTAGAGTTGTTTCTTGTTGGTGTGAGGCTAACAAGTATTGGATAGCAGCATCTCAGTGGAGATGCTGCTATCCTCCACAAACGAAGCGTGTGGGCGAAAAAAGCCACTTGCTGGCTGGCACGTCCATCATTGCCCACACCAGATATTCCCATCCGACCTAATGACTGTAACAACGCGGCAGAAGGTAGGGTGCGCATGGGTCACCTAGATAACCTCAAGGGAGGGGAATTTATCACTTATTTTCATGTAATCTGCAGGGACGGTTGAGAAATTTAGGAAGAGAGGCAGGATGAGCGAATCAATGCATTCCTCGAGGTACGCCTGCTGTTCCACATCGACTCCTTATAGAGCGACAACACACTTATTAAGACTTATAGTCCTGCGTGAGGTTCATCCTGGCTTCAACAAGCAGTAGCTCTAGGTCAGACGATTGTCACCGTTCGTACATCATTGTTTGCAGCGTCTCGATTCCCACTCATGTTCAAGGTATCGCGGCAGTTGAATTGTTTGCGTGAAAATGATTGTGCACAATGATATAGAATGGACGCATGTGAATCTTCCAGCACACCGGGATCGACCGTCTGGCAGTCCAAGGTATGGCATATTGCGCCGATACTCCTTCAGGACGCCTCCCTAGTGTCACATTGTCACCTTAGACAGGAACTATCTCAACCATCTGGCTCATACTCGTTCTCGCTGGCTGAGCAATTGCGACCTGCACAGCCCTCTGGCATCGGTTCGATCCCGGTGCAAAGGGGGTTCTTTCTCGTATCTTATCGCACGTAAATGCAAATCCAGTAGCTTAAAGTTGATTAGCACATCTTCGAGACTCGGAACGATTTATCTATGGGCGGATATGATGTTGCGCGACGACTCCCTATCGGTCACTCCCCATAATCAATTACCGAATAGGAAACGCGCTGTCAAAATACTCTATATCACCATGGAAGAGACTATATTGACTCTATTATTACGGCGAAGGGTGATTCATTCACCTTTTGTGCAAGCCTTCATTGTCCCGTGGGCGCACCGCCCGTGAAGCGAGACGCCTGCCCAACATGGTATAGGCCTGGACTCTTTACAATGCACCTCGATCCAACGGGCTCGCTCATCCCGTTGGCTATTTATCTCCATGGGTGATTCGGATAGAATCCTGTTCGATCCAACCCGCGTCATGACCTTGGAGTAGACCCAAACCCTGACGTCACTTTCCCCATCCCGCTGGAAACGTCTATAAGAGAGATCGCCACCCAACGCTGATCCCCCTCTAGCGTAAAATAACTCACACCACAATGTCCTCCAATCTCGGAACTCAATCCCCACCCGCTGACTACACTGCCGACAGCAAGCCACTCGGCAAGTTTGACCTTTCTGGGCGAGTCGCCGAAGGCATTCCAGATTCGATCCAGCGACAAGGTGATTCTGGAGCGCTCTTCTAGTCGACCCGTTAAAGTGCTGGCGTTAACTCGATCGCCGATAAGGTTATTTCGGGGGAAGCAGGGAGGAACCTCCGACCCCGTCCGCCGGAAACAACATTGAAATAGTAAGCGATTCAGATGGCGGTTGGTTAGGCATTCCAATTGATGAGCTTCTCATACCAGGCCCAGAAAGCCTGCCTCGAGTCCCTCGATCGATACAACAAGAAGTGGGCAGCGACGCGCAACCGGGCCCAGAAGTTCTAAAAGGCGCCAGAGATCTGCTATACTGTCTTTAGCCATAACCGTCGGAAATCCGATTCTACATTCTACATTGTCTCGATTAACGACTGTTGCACACGATCCTCGACCATGCGTCTTGTCGCTGGGAGAACGATCACATTGGGCGAGCCGGCTGACGTAGAATGCTTCGACTCAAAACAACATAATTCCATTAAGCCTAGTTCGACTATGAGCTACAAGTGGCGAGGTAAAAAGTGATGCATGAGCTGCCATGACAATGAATTCAGAATTGACATGAGGGAGCCTCGTTCACCATGTCCAATTCTCCGCGGCTTCCAGTGCATACTTCACCCAACTCAATATGGTCTCCTCATCTTCCATGCCAACTCTGACTCGTACAATGTTTATAGGAACGTCGTACTGGGCCGCCCAGCCCACTTCACGAGAATGAGCGATAATCGTAGAAGGGCAGGCGAGGGTAAAGCTGGTGAGCGTATTGCCACGCAAGCTTCGGCGCACATGAGAGATAAGAAGTGATACATAATTCCATGGAATAGCGAGTACAACAAAAGATTGGAAGCAGCGTCAGGTCAACATCACTTATCGCTCAAAGTCTCGCTCCACAGCATCCCGCCCCGAAGGACTTTAACGCCACGGCCTTCTCCGCGGCTTCAAGTGCATGCCTCACCCATCCCAAGATGGTCTCCTCATCTTCCATGCCGACGCTTATACGCACGAGGTTGATAGGGACGCCGTACCCCGCAGCCCAATCGAGTTCACAATAGTGAGCGAGGATGGTATATGGACAGGCAAGAGTGAAGTTTGTGCCTAGAGCAAGTTGGACATCAGTCGCGGACACGACAAGGGAAAAGCCATAAGCGGTAAACTCACCCCATGTTGGACCCTTTTCGCAGCCGAGATTATCGTAAAACGCTCGGGCAGCAGGCTTATCGCTGAACAAGATCGTGAGGAGGCTACCGAAACCAGACGGGTAGCGTGGAGCGACTGCGCTGCGATCTGGACGTCTGCGACAAGCGTCATAGTTCTCCCTCGTCACCCACTTGGGGAAGAATACATTCGTGATGACGCGCTTCTTCCCATTCGAGCTTTGAATCTCGCCACGAGCCCTGTTATAGACCTCTGATTGCTGCCAGAGCAGGTCCGCGACGGCTTCTGCGTTGCGGTTAATGACGTCGATACGATGAGCAAAGTGCCGTGAGTTGAGCTCCATGCAAACAACGTCTTCGTGCCAGTAAAGGTCCTCGTAAGTACTCTCGAGGTGGTTGCGAAGGACGGCGTAGTGGCGTCGTTGGGGATTGAGAACGAGGCTGTCAAAGAGCGGGAAATCAGACCAATTGCCTAGCCAACACTTGCGTTCAGGAACATACCTTCCACCCATAACATTAGTCCTTCCGGAGAACACCTTGGTCAAACTCGTAACAACGATATCCGAGTACTCCATGATATCCACGTTGACGAAATTGCCGATCGTCTCGTCCACCATGATCAAAAAATCAAACTCGTCGGCAATCTTGCGGAGCTCGACCATGTTCGGTGTTCGAAGCAGCGGATTGGTAGAAACTTCGCAAAAGAGAGCGAGGATAGGGGTGCCAGAAGTAGCCGCTTCTTGGGCCACGCGACGGACGTCGGAGAGGTCTCCATCCACGCCAGAACCGAAGAAATAGCAACCGGGACCCCACTTTTGAAGTATTTTAAGAGTGTCGGTGTAAGGGAAACTGCGAAAACACAGTGTTAGTGACCTGAAAAATAAAATTCGGTCTCTTCGTAAAACACTGTCGCTCACCCGAAACAAATGCTCTTGCCCGCAACCTTCCCCATCTGTTGAGCCGTCTGAAGGATCAGCTGATGAGCGTGCCAGATGGCATTCATCCCACCAGGGTAGAGGTAGACGTCGTCGTCCGAAAGGGTTTGGGATCCAGAAGTGTTGTTTTGAAAGGTCGAGTAAGGGGAAATTTCGACAGGGCTGAAAAATTCGCCTTTGAGGGCTTGGGCAATTCTTCGTTGCAATACAGGACGCGCTTCCGCGTAGGACAGGGGCTGCTCGTCGCATCGGACTAACTGCATGGTTTCGTTTTGGCTCAGCCCATCCTGAAGACACTCGACGCTACCTCCTGGCGAGCTCCCGTTGGGCGTCCGCGATGGCGAAATTGTCGTGGTGGGTGAGATAGTTGCGGATAGGCTGGGCATGGCCGGTGATGTGGTACCCAACAGCTCAAGGCACCTGTCGGCTCGCCGACTGGATATCCCGTGGCCCGCGTATTGCCAGTAAGATTTGGCCAGCTTGAAAGAATCCGCAGGAAAGAAGACCATGTGAAGCTTCAAATCCTGCTGTAGACACGCGTCATTCTCCTGACGGTCGTTTTGAATATCTGCTGTACCCACCTGGTTTGGGGTCGAGGAAGGCAGGGCGTGATGGACGACCCGAACTTCAATGGGGGATGGCGAGTGCTCGAGGAGATAGGAACGGCACGCGTCTGCGAGCCTAGCGCTCGACACCAGCATGCAACGTTCTCCGGAGACTCCAAACTTTTCTTCGCAGACGCGGGCGAGCTATCACCGTCACGAAGCGCTCCGTCAGAATTGAAATTCAGTCTGGAGAGGGTAAAAATGACCTACCAATTGAATACTTCGATGGATTACGAACCTCGGATAGCCCGTGGTCATAGCTTCGACTACTCTACTCTCGCCCTCCGCGTAATCCAGGTTGTCTTGCCATGTTGGAAGGGAGACTGACACGGCGTGAGGGAGGTATGGAACCGGCAGTCCCAATTCTGTTGCAATTACACTGGTCGACATAGTAGAAGAGATGGTAGCTGTAAAAGACAGCTGTTGCGCATTACTCTCGCTTTTAAGCACATGTCGGGCTGTGGCTTAGAGATGGGGAGAGTAAATGAAAAGTTGAAGGAAGGTTGAGACGTCATTGACAAGAGCGCTCTTGCCAACCGTGAGAGGATCTATTCGACCCCACAGCGCCTCGACCCAAGAATATTTCGGTGATGCGGGATAACCCCATCCAGTAAGTGGTCATCCCATGCACTGGAAGACTTTTGCTATAGTGTCGCTATAATGGACATTTTACTCAAGGTATGTGGACGTAATGTTGGGCTGTTCGGCGCCAATTGCAAGAGAAGGTCCGCAGTGAACCGAATAGTGCACGTTCCCTAATGAATGTGTGAAAGGTAAATTAATTAATAACCCTTCGTTCAAGGATTTTATATGGGATTATGGCTCGGAGCGATACATTTCGGCGGTTCTAACGGCTCTCTCTACAGCTTAAGTGTCATCGCTCGTGGGATGCGCGCCATTTTCAGTGATCATGCACTTGAAGAGTCAGGCGTGTCGCGGGTTTCAAAGGCTTCGGATCGTGCTTGGAATAAGGCACTGATCGAGTGTCCAAGCGCGATTACGTTCGATGCCAACCCCTTCCCAATCGACATTCAATGTCGGTGGAATGAAAATGCTGTAATTTGGTAGTTACAGTATGGCAGCGTATTCGGTCAAATGGAGACATAGAGAGTGCGGGTAGCTTCCGCGACATTCAGCCTTATAGAAAACATTCCTAAAGCAGTTGCAAAGTGTGTTGCCTCTCAAAAGGGAGGCGGAGACGGTGTGAGGAAGGTGCGGAACTGGCACTCCCAGCTCTGTCGCGATTACGCAAGTCGCTGAGGGGGCATTGGAGAAGGTATGGTACTTTAAAAGAACTATAGGCGAGGTTTACTCTTCCTTTTAAGGATATGTTGAGCAGTGGAAGTGCTTTCGCAAGGAGTGAGCACATGAAAGCTCGACGCTTCCATCCCAGGAAGTTGCTAACCGTGAGAGTATCTATCAAGGATCTCCCTCAAACGAAGATCTGGACTGCAGCCATGATTCTAGAATAGCAGATTACCTACTTTTGCATTTATCGACCTCAACCGCCGTATTACGTGGAGGGGCAACTCTTTTGAGGCGACCTGAAGCACTTGAAGATCAAATACTGCCGCTCCGGTGGAGGCTAGAGTGGGGTTTGCCCTTGAAATTCTGCAAAGGTAGTGCCGGCCCTAATCATTGTCTTAGTGCACACCGATTATATGTAATTGTCAATTGCCGACTCCGTACACCTGATGAAGCCTCACAACCCTTCGGGGGTGACTTCCATAGATGGGCGCTTCGGGTGAGGCGAGGCGCCTCACTTGCCAAATACAGGTGTAATGTAATACGCGTGGCTGAACATGTTGCAAGCCCCAGCCCAACGCCGGACGGACTCGCAGGGCCCTCCTTTTTCTCTTCATTCACACAGAACGTGACACCTCAGTTCAGTGCCCAAAATTGGAACAAACTGACAAGAATGAAACAAGTTTCCGCGGAGGAGGGGACAGCGGGCACCTTGCGCTGTATTCCGGTTTAAGGAAATATGGCTGGAGACCTCGTGTTCGACAGAGACGTCGAGGGCAATAAAGTTGGCATGGCGTTTCACACGACCGACAGCTTGAATTATCAAAGAGGTGTCCGTTTAGGGTTATGATGAGTAGGAGATGACGTCTTTATTGTCGCCAGCGTCCCATGTGTTGACAAGCCACTCCGTCAAGCCTCAACTCGTGGCCTCTGCGAGTCAGCAGCCTCGAGCTAGGCTCAAACTAATATCCAGCGATTTGTTTGGTAGCTTTACCCTCAAAAAGTTACCATGGGGGGGCCTCGTAACCAGGATGCGTTGCTCAGAGATATGGCCGTATGGGTTCAAGTATTTAGCTGCGTCACGCCGTATTACATCCTTTCCCAACCGCCCACATCCGGCGACTAAAACGGGCGATAGGTTGTGGGGCTTGGATCCGCCTCATGTATTTTTAGTGTTTTTTCGACTACAATTCCGGCTCGCTTCTTGCCCCGCCAAGGCCTTTCGTTAGAGGGGCCTATCCAAGCTGCCTTTGGTTGAGAGCGAGGCAGGCTGAACACTTTCTTTCGCCTAAGCCCTCTGGATTCAGGGTACCAAACGGCTGGTATCTACCCCCCGCGTTTCGTAGATGCCCCTGAGTTTTCGGCTGGCGCCGGAACGAACACTCGTTCGCATTGAGGCGAATGTTGATCGGAATGCCGGTGATGCACTCCAATGTCCTTATTGCATTATGCATGGAGTCTCCGGCTACTATCCACTAAGCCGAACCTCATCCGACCAAGCTTGGCCGTTTGGTATATCTCGTGCCCACCCAGCCCGCCATTTTCCTATCTCTGAATTTCCGCCCTCCCTTCCCCCTTCTCTCATTCCCTGCAGCAATGTCGTCTTATGCTCCGAGGCGTCCCTCACATAGTTACTCATCGTCGTTGGATTCCAATTCTGATCACACTATCAGGCGTGGAGCGACCGAATCGCCAATTATAGAGTTCAGGCCCGCCTCAGACCAAGATGTACGGCCCTCTTTCCCAGACCTCGTTGACCGAGTTATGAGAACAAGGAATCACCTATCAGAGCTGCCAATTATGGAAGCGGCCACTCCAACGCCAGCCTTTCGTGCTGACAACCGTCTGCAAGAGGAGTGCGTGCAACACTTTCTCGATTTCGCGTTGTAAGTCTTTCGTCCACGGGGCGACCGCATGGAATCGACTGATAGGATCTCTCAAGAAAGATTCACGATCTCGAGGACCGGATTCACATTTTCACCCGTGCAGTTCGTCCTCTAGGCTCGTCCAGTGGACTCATCTTCTCCGCGATCAGGGTCCGTCGATGCATGACCGAGATTCAAGACGTGTTTTATGCCAACGCGGCCGATATTTACGTCGCATTTGGGGAGAAACCGGGATCTGAGCTACCTCAAAGACTTCGCGGCTACTCGCCCGCAAAATCTGGAAGGCAGGCAGGAAGCATGAAGGATTTCCCTTATCTCCTAACGGGTTTCGCAAGCGAGCTTCGCGAATTCCTGAATTCACTTTGTGACATTCCCGAATTTTCGGACAAGGCTCTCACAGACGACATCGAAGGATTTGCAGCTTGGCTTGACTATCGAGCGACTGGACTAGAGGATTTTGGCAGTAAGGGGTTCTCCGTTCCACGCACCGATTGCCGAACTTAGCCTATTTTCTTTTTATAGCGAAGCTTAAGACGCCAGCTCTTAAGCGCTACACAAATGGCCTTATGTTAGAGATGGGAAAGTACCTGAAACAGATGGGGGATGCCTTGAACGACTTCAGAAAAGACGGTGAGCACAATGGCGGCTTGCATTGGGTGAGCAGGAGCTTGAAGTGACACAGTTTCCGGAAGGCGTTACGGCCATTCGTATTGCGCAAGACCGCTCAAAGGAGCAATTACTTAATATGTCCACCGTGGTGGGTCTCAACCTTCCTATTCAACGTTGTCAACGCGGTACCAGTATTGACTACGACGGTACCAATCAACAGGCTACTTTCTTCTCCGGAGTAGCGGCGACGACATTTCAGGTATGTGATACTTCATCGAGTGAATTTATTTGTCTCCGGAACGTCTTCAAGCCGGGCGATTCTAGACCGCCATCCATGGTTTTGCCGATGCTAACACTTCATTGAACATAGTACACTTCAGGGAATGAAGCGTAAGGCTGGTTGCGAGGGAAAGGATAGAAATGCCACTTACAATATACTTTGTGCTCCAGCTCCACTCTCGATGAGGTCGTTCGAGCACTCTGGGTCTCATCGTTGATCTTGAGCATCGCGTCCGCGATAAATTCTCAGCTTGCGATGCATTGTGAGTCAAGTTCCAGATTTGAATTGCTTTCATTGACCAGATACCATTGTTTAGGGAGAACTGCCATGTAGTAAGTGCGTCCATCCGTGTTGAGGTCCCAACGCTCACTGGTGGCCTATAGCCGATCACCACGCAGCGCTCTTCCTAGTGAGTACGCCCCCTCGCTCGATCGTGAGCCGCTATAATGATTTCTGTGATTTTACAGTGTGGACATCCATCTGCCTGAACCAGACACCCCTCCTTTTCCTTGTCTTTGCCGTCCTAACCTTCTCCCTTGGTTTGGTGATCTACACGTACTCTTCATCTCAAGGAAAGTTGGTAACGCTATGTGCGACCATTCTCACTTCGTTCACTTCTCTTATCCTACTCACCGTAATTTTATGGGAGGGTGGAGAGCGTTGGCAAGCCTCGAAGTCCAATCAGGGAACTCAGGAGATGGGGCCTGGCGTTCCAATGGCACACCAGCCATGGGAACCGTACGAGGAGGTTAAGCAATTTAACTTGGAAGTTGTAAAGCTGATGTGGAAGTGTACTCGATGGACGTACTCGGCGATCCAAAAACCTTTCGGCTGGCTGTTTACGGTCTTCTCCCGTCTTCCCAGACCTCGTCGTCGTCGGAGCAAATTGGCTTATCTCCTCAAAGATACCCCACTAGCAAAAGGCTTGCCGACCACGATGGTCTTGCCAATCGTAACAACCCCGACACTTGGAGGCGTGCAGTCGAATGTTTCCACGGTATCCGAAGACTCAGGCAATGGCAATGACGACATTCAACAGCATCGGCAAGTACTATCCGAAACAAGAGAACTCAAAATAGGGATGCAAGGGAGCCCAGCAATTCAGGACATCGTGCCGTTCTCACCTTTTCCAAACCAGAATTTTTCTGAAACCCGCCGACTCTACGACACCGCTTGGCATCTCGTCCGCGATCCAAAATCCAGGGACCTCTTGAATCTGCTGCCGATGGCACCCGAGGGGGCCAAGATTCTTAAGGCGTTGAGGCCGGTCAATCATTATACTCCTCAAGAAGGGAAAGGTCCCGTCCGAGATCTCCGTTTCGCACCTAACGGGAAATGGATTGCTGCTGCGTTCAAGGATGGCACTGTGGGGCTATGGCGAGTGGAAAACGGGTTAACATGGGACTCTCACCTCGCGGTCCAGCAAGGTGGAATAGTGTGGGACCACAAGCTAGTCCGACTTCTGGTCCCGCAGAAAGACGGTGTCGAAATTTGGGAACAAGGAGTTTGTATCTCTGCGACTGTCAGAAACTACGTGCATATAACTAACCTGGTTCCCTTCGCAGTCGACGCAGCGGAAAATACGGGTAAAGAGCGAGTTGGAGGCGTTTACGTGGCTTCCAGATGGTCAGAACATTGTTGCAGTTAAGGATAACCGCCTATACACACTGGTAAGCGCCGCCGTCTCCCCAACGATTGCCCAGTAATGACGGCTCCTTCTCCTTAGCATATGGAAAGGGAGGAAATACAGGGCCGACATCATATATTGCACCACCCATTACGTGTCCATGACATGGCATCGATCCCGTCTTGTGGAGAGCAAGCCTCACAGTAAGCAGAGTCGTCAATGTGGGAGAGCCAGGTTGAGAACTGGAACTGACATCCGCGTGGTCGCTCTGCAGGTTCATTATCATGGTTTGTACTATTCAAGACGACGTTTGGAGTGAGGAGGGCCACGAAAGACTTCTTTCCTTCTTGGGGGCTCGGTGGCAACGCATTCGGCCCAAGGATGTCCAGCCACAGCGGCGAATTATAAGTAAGCCTGGAAACTTAAACTAGCACTTCCACAACTAAGACTTATATCTATCTAGTCTATGATATTACACACTCCACCGTTTCCGCAGAAGTTCCTGTATGGGGTGATGCCCAACACATAGCTGTCAGTCAAAACGGGCGATTTGCGCTCGTATCGTACGGATCAACTGCGCCCCCGGAACTCTGGCATATAAGAATTCCCGCTACGGGGAATGTAAGTTTAGAGCTTTGCCATATGTACCATCCGTCTCCCAAACTGGGAGCTAATGGAGGTGTTTGCGAGTTTGTGGGCCGTGCTGCGTTCGGGTAAGTTCTGTACTCTGTTGACCATTGCCGCTGAATTTCTGAACTGGCACTTTGCTACAGAGGAGACTCGGATGAATATGTCGTGGCAACTACAAAAGGTGAGATTCTCATGACGGAACATAAAATGGCGCTGACATTGGCTGACGACGGACGAATAGACGGACATGTCTATATATGGGAGTGCGCATCGAGCCACCTTTGCCACAACGTCAAGGACAAAGCGAGTCATGGCGAGGTTACCGGAGTCTCCTGGTGTCCGTCGAACGGAGAAAGAAGCTTTCCTATACTTGCCTGTGGAACCAGTGATGGAGGTCTAGTCCTCTGGAGTGGGGAAAATCAGCGCGACGAAATGGCTAACAAGGAGAAAAGTCCAGTTCCCGAGCCTGGGGCGGGGCGCAACAAGCCTGAAAAGCTAGTCATCGAGGAAGAGACTGAACTTGCTTCCTCTGGGGATCTACACAGTTAGATATTTTATGCTTCTTATATTGTTTGTCGATATGATGTAGTAGTAGACTTAAATTCCTTCTGAGCTAAATTGAGGTGGATGCGCAGTTAGACGCGAGATCCAGGTCACTATCGCTTCAATGGAGGCTGGAGTGGGGTTTGCGTTTGAAATTCTTCAAAGGCACTGCTGGACCATTGTCATTGTCTTAGCGCACATCGATTGTATATAAACGCCGACTCGGCGTGCCCGATGAAGCCTCAGAGCCCTCGGCGGTGACTTCCATGGATGGGCGCTGAGAAGCGCCTCACTTACCAAATACAGCAGTAATCTAATACGCGTGGCGGAACATGTGGCAGCCCCAGCCCAACGCTGGGCGGACTCGCAGGGCCCTCCTTTTTCTCTCCACTCACGCAGGACTTGACACCTGACTACAATGCCTAAAATTGGAAATAACTGACAACGATGGAACAAATTTCTGCGGAGGAGGGGATAGCGGGCACCTTGCGATGTATTCGGGTATATGGAAATATGGCCGGAGACCTCGTGTTCAACAGAGACGCCGAGGGACACAACCGACAGCTTGCATTACCAATGAGGTGTTCGTTTAGGGTCATGATGAGTAGGAGATGACGTCTTCATTGTCGCCGGCGCAGCGTCCAGGTGTTGACAAGCCACTTCGTCAAGCCCCAACCCGTGACCTCTGCATGCGACTCAGCATTCTCGAGCTAGGTTCGAACCACTTAATATCTAGCAATTCGTTTGGTGGCCTTACCCTCAAAAGTTAACCATGGGAGGCCTCTTAGACAGGATGCCTTGCTCGGAGATATGGCCGCATGAATTTGAATACTTAGCTGCTGGCGCCGTATTATATCGTTCCCTTACCGTTCTCATCCGGCGACTAAATGGACAATAGGTTCCGAGGCTTGGACCCGCCTCATGGTTTGTTTTTAGTGTTCGTTCGCTTCCAATTACGGCTCACCCTCGATGGCTTGAGCTTTCCGCGCCAAGGCCTTTCGCTTGACTGGTCCTCTCAGGCCGTTGGACTTTGGATGAAAGAGGGGCAGGCTAGAACGCTTTCTTCCGCCCGAGCCCTATCGATACACTCAGTGTACCAAACGGCTGGAACTTAGCCGCCGCGTTTCGTAGATGCCCCTGAATTTTCGGGCTCGCGCCAGAACGAACACTCGTCCGCATTGAGGCGAATGCTAATCGGAATGCCGGCGATGCACTCCAATGTCCTGATTGCTTTCTGCATGGAATCTCCGGGTTCTATCCACTAACTCGACCCCCGTCCCCCCGAGCTCGGGCTTTTGGTATATGTGTACTCACCGAGCGCGCCATTCTCCTATCTCTGATCTTCTGCCCTCCCTTCCCCCTTCTCTCATTCCCTGCAGCAATGTCGTCTTCTGCTCCGAGGCGTCCCTCACATAGTCACGCCTCGTCGTTAGACTCCAATTCTGATCACACTATCAGGCGCGGAGCGTCCGAATCCCCGAGTATAGAGGTTAGGCCCGCCTCAGATCAAGATGTACGGCCCTCTTTCCCAGACCTCGTTGACCGAGTCATAAGAAAAAAGAGTCACCTATCCGAGCCGCCAATTTTTGAAGCAGCTACCCCAACGCCAGCCTTTCGTGCTGACAACCGTCTGCAAGAGGAGTGCGTGCAACACTTTCTTGATTTCGCAGGGTACGTCACTTGTTGTTCACGGGGTGACCACCTGGAACTTACTGATAGAATCTCTAAAGAAATATTCACGATCTAGAGGACCGAATTCATGATTTTACTCGTGCAGTTCGTCCTCTAGGCTCGTCCAGTGGACTCATCTTCTCCGCGATCAGGGTCCGTCGATGCATGACCCAGATTCAAGACGTGTTTTATGCAAACGCTGCCGCAATTTACGTCGCATTTGGAGAAAAGCCGGGGTCTGAACTGCCTCAAAGACTTCGCGGTTATTCGCCCGCAAAGTCTGGAAGGCAGGTAGGAAGCATGAAGGATTTCCCCGATCTCCTAACGGGTTTCGCAAGCGAGCTTCGCGAATTCCTGAATTCACTTTGCGACATTCCCGAATTCTCCGATAAGTCTCTCACGGACAGCATCGAAGCATTTGCAGGTTGGCTTGACTATCGAGCAAATGGACTAGAGGATTTTGGCAGTAAGGGGTTCCCCATTCCACACATCGAATGCCGAGCTTATCAGATTTTCTTTTTACAGGCAAGCTCAAAACGCCAGCGCTTAAGCGCTACACAAATGGCCTTATGCTAGAGATGGCGAAGTACCTGGGACAGATGGGGGATGCCTTGAACGAGTTCAGAAAAGACGGTGAGCCCCCTGGCGGCTTACGTTGGGTGAGCAGGAGCTCGGAGTGACACATCGTTTCTGAAAGGCGTTGCCGCTATTCGCATTGCGCAAGATCGCTCAAAAGAGCAATTGCTTAATATGTCCACCGTAGTGAGTCTC
>WSTX01008161.1:0-14387 GCA_019633405.1 Tulasnella sp. 408
GCTAGCCTCCACGATTTGTTCTGGGAGGAGGATTCACCGGGACTGCCCGATTCTCCCGCTTCCATTTGTGGTTCGGTGCGGCGGCCTTGTGTCGATAAGATCTCGTGCACGTAGGCTTTCACGAAGATGACGAGCCAGAGAAATGCAACGATTACCGGCCTCGTTCGATCCATAGTCCAGCAGAGGAGATGCGAAAGCGGGCTCTGATACGGACACATCCGGTCCCAAGTCGCACAAACCGCCGCTCCGACCGTGATTGCGAGTGCTGCGCCCACAATTGCGGAGATGGAAGTCGACATCGACGTGCTGACGGTGCGGAGATAGAGAATGAATGAAATGCAGAAAATGACGAGACCGACTTGAAGCAAACCGGGGAGGATGTCATCTAGAACCAGCTCTAGCCGCCAACGTTGGGCCCCCATTTGCCTACGAAGCTGCTCTTTGCGCTGGTGCGCGGCACCGCCACCGCTGCGTTTGCGGCAGTACACGAGCCATTGCTGACCGAGGACGGCGAGGAAGGAAGACATGAGCGCGCACGTCAAGCTCACGGCGAACAAAATGTTGACCGGGTAAATTGCGGGGGGAGGGGCAAAGGTGGCGGATGGAAGGTCCGCCTCGGAGTTAATGGTGGCATTCACTCCTTTGACCAATTGCAACAACAATGCGTTAGTGTCGTCCGCGGGGTCAGCGCTCATCATGGGAAGCGTGAGCGCAAGAAATGCAGAATTGACGCCAGCGAAGAGACCTGCCTACAAATCACAAGGCCCGTTTTAGCTTGGACCCATAACAGAGAAGAGGAAAAGCACTTTACGAATATGAGTAGACTGTCGAGCTGGGACTTGAGTCTTTTGGTCAAGTCTTCATCCAGTTCATCGGCCAGCTGGTCATAGTAATAGTAGAACTTGCCGCCATCCTCCCCGAACCGAGCAGGAATCTCCGGACGCTCGGTGATTGGTTGCTCGAAGGCGTATGAAGTTGTATTCATCGAAGGGACAAGAGGTCTAAAGAGGTTCGACGATTGGCTATGTGGTGTAGGAGAGGAACACAGTCGACACGAGGCGCGGCGACCGTGCACGTGCTCTGTACACTTTGCTTACCCAACGACGGACATCGGGCTTAACCGGCGATGGCCACGCCAGACTTGCACTGGTTGGGTCCGTTCCCTTTGTTCAAGCTGGAAGGCAGTCGTATTAGCCAGCACATGTGCGTAGATCGATTGGTCGACTCTGAAGCCACTGTACCTCTAACCGATTATCGTTGCGTTGGTCACCACTTGCAACGGCATCGAACCAACCTTCCAGCGCCGGCACCCTTGGTGTAGCTTCGGTCTGTAGTCATTCGTACGAGGATCTGTATCTATGGAAGTGGTGACTGACTTAGTACCCCTTGCGTTTACGACATGGACCGCATTCATTTGTGGTTCTCTCGTTTGGCTACTCCGCGCGCGAATGTATGTTGTCATAGCTGGGGTCCCTAACGCGATCTACTCTCGTCTTTTACATAGGGTTCCCCCGACATGCACTCCGAGCAATTGCGAAGAAGTCACATTCACCATTCTAACTGGTTGTGCCATCCACCACGTGACTATTCGGAAAGCGTTTCCGGCGCGCCGCCATCCATCCTTTCCTTTTCGGACAGATCCGGGCGCGGGTTCAATTCGGCGTGCGTGTACTCCTTTGACCTTGCACGTGAAAACTCTGCGGGTGTCGGCACGGTCTCTTGACTATACCGTAGCCCTCGCGCCACTTTCGGACCATCAGAGGTTGACTGTGGGCCCCCTCGGGTTGTCGCTTTCAATGAATGTTAAGGCACCGTTCCAAGACCTTGACTCCCTTTTCACCGGATTCTGCTGAAAAATGTCTTCGCAAATTCGCCTTGCCCAATACAAACAATCGCCGTGTTTGGACGCTCACTCTCGGCCAGGTCACAATGCGCTATGTTTGCTTACTCTACGTCCGTTCCTTTTTCCCAATTTGTCGCTCCCAATGAACACTATATATGCGCCGCTCCAAGAACTTAACTCGCGTTCATCGGATTCTACCGAAGGAAGGGTCTTCGCTCCACCCAATACAAACAACAACCGTCCTCGGCACGCTCAGTCTCGACAAGGTCACAATGCGCTATGTTTGTCTCCTTGTTGTGTTGAGAAAACAACTCAATTGATTGGTGCACCTTTTCCTTCTCCCGCGTTGAAGCAGCGTTCAGATGAACCCACTCATTCATGAGCATTTGCACAAAAGCACCGACTTCGCGATCATACAGATTTGAGGCCGACGTTGGCGGGTTTTCTCACGACAACATCACGACTCTTTCTCCGACGCAGTCGACGAGCTGGGCCGATTGTTACGTAGTCCCTTCGGGTGGTTAAAGCACATCTTGGTAGGGGCTGTTGCGTTCGAACGTGACGCCCGGAATACGATCGGAGTAGGGGCTTGAGGCTACGGGAATCCGGGATTTGCGATGGACCGGTGTCAGACCCGAACGTCGAGTTAGGGTTCTCTGCCACGTTATGCAAGAGTCTGGGAGTATTTGGCTCCTGCTGCGTTCAGGGACATTCTTCTTTGCGGTTTCTCCCGGGCACAGCTGAGACTGATTCCGTTTGCTATGAGAGGGAATGATCCCCCAGGATTCCCAACCATTCGGACCACAGTTTCTCGGTAGTATTGTGAGGAAGTTTTCATTCATAGAACATCTTCAGGAGGGAATTCCTGACGGGTTTGTCGCTTTCTTGCCTATATATAATACTACGAATATTATGGTGTGAGAATCGGTGTACATGGGGGCTCACGAAGAGGCCTTCCCGTCAAGCACGTGTGAGATCCCGCTTATCTGCATGTCCTCTCATGGTACTTTAGAACGAGCCAAATATGTAATCTAGCATCCTTGCCTGTGGGGATACGGAGTGGTAATGACCCATTGTGGCCAAAAGTGACCGTACTGCTTTGGACAGAACTGCCGACTTCAATGTATATGAATGTACATCTCGTTTCATCGGATTCGCAACGCTATATCCCAATAAAGAAACACCAGGATAACTCCGGATCGCGACTTAGTCTGCCAGGGCTCTAAAAGGGAAATTAATCAGACCGTCGGATTGACCGATGGCATGATATCAAGCTCACCTTGGCACAGCCTCCCATACTAATCCATGCTTCAAACCTGCTATGTTCCTCTTCAAGCGCGTCCCGTCCGCGTCGATCACGATATGTCTGGGTATGAAGGGCGACGAGTACCAACCTATATAGATCTGAAGTGATCCGATTTTCGGGATGTCCTGGCTCGTCTGCCGCAGAAACCTCCCGAATGAATCGGAGCGTTTCAGCCAAAGACTTGCACAATTCTGCAGTGTACTGGCTAAATGGGATGGTGGTCAGGATACGTCAGTGTCTTAATGGATCAGTTGAGTCACTCACGTGAATAGATACATATCTAACCTGCGTAACAGAATCCTGACGTATTGATCTTTGTGCTCTCGCAGTCCGTATCGCTTTTGAACTACCGGGAGCCGGACATTGGATTCGATATTTCGCATTAAACGCCCCATAGAAGCGAAAACTCCGGTCAGGTCCACACCGCTGAGCTCACATGCATGACGAAAAATGTCAAGACAGATCTGATAGACCTCGGACCGATCTTCGTTGTAGCCATCCAGTGCCTCAAAGGATTGATCGAGAGCTTCTAAAAGAAATGGAACACTTTCGGGGCTCTGTCGACTACACTCGAAGCCATGAGCGTCAAAACAGTTGTGAGAGGGCCCAGCAGGATACTCACCTGCCATATGTTGTCTTGACTACTTCAAACAGTTGAGGAAGCTGTTTCCACCTCCCGGTTTGGCGAAATGAGAGGTAGACTTTAGCCGCACAGCAGAGGGTACCTAATAACTGGCGCGACATAGTGAAATTCGCCAGTCTCTTGATCGCTCTCAATAAGTAAGTACTGCTGGAATCGAAGTATGTGTCGAGAAATAAATTCCCAAGCACCACCCCGAGGAGTAGCAGATCATCAACATTCTTCAGATCGCCATCCCACAAATTACTCTCCAACCCCGCCTGCGCTGCAACGCCGTAAAAGTAGGTGCCCAGGCCATAAGGGAGCACCGGTTGAGGTTGTAGGGAGCTTTTAATCACAAGCGCTCGGTCCTTAGGAGGGGCCAGGTCCGTGATGGTACCTACGGAGAGCGCCAGATGAAGGATGGCAGAAGCAAATGCTTTGGTGGCGGCTTCGGGCACAGTCCGCAGCTGTTGTGGTAGACTTTCTGAGGATTCCCTAAATGTTGAAAATAGGTCGTGAAGCCTGTCAAAGAAATCGGCGTCGCTCAGAAACTGTTGCAGGCTTTCTTTGTCATCAATGGCGCAGATGTTCGTGGCAGCGTGGATGAGGGCCGCAGTGTGCTCCGAGGTTAGGATCACACGCTTCACAGTGGAGACCATCAGATCGTTGGCCGTTTCCTCGTTTCGACCAACCAACGCTAGTGTGCGAGACGTGATTTCCTGCGCTATCCTCCACGATTTGTTCTGGGAGGAGGATTCACCGGGACTGCCCGATGCTCCCGCTTCCATTTGTGGTTCGGTACGGCGGCCTTGTGTCGATAAGATCTCGTGCACGTAGGCTTTCACGAAGATGACGAGCCAGAGAAATGCAGCGATTACCGGCTTCATTCGATCCATAGTCCAGCAGAGGAGATGCGAAAGCGGGCTCTGATACGGACACATCCGGTCCCAAGTCGCACAAATTGCCGCTCCGACCGTGATTGCGAGTGCTGCGCCCACAATTGCGGAGATGGAAGTCGACATCGACGTGCTGACGGTGCGGAGATAGAGAATGAACGAAATGCAAAAAATGACGAGACCGACTTGAAGCAGCCCAGGGAGGATGTCGTCCAGAACCAGCTCTAACCGCCAGCGTTGGGCCCCCATTTGCCGACGAAGCTGCTCTTTCCGCTGGTGTGCGGCACCGCCACCGCTGCGTTTGCGGTAGTACACGAGCCATTGCTGACCGAGGACCGCGAGGAAGGATGACATGAGGGCGCACGTCAAGCTCACGGCGAACAAAATGTTGACCGGGTAAATTGCTGGGGGAGGGGTGAAGGTGGCGGATGGAAGGTCCGCCTCGGAGTTAATGGTGGCATTCCCTCCTTTGACCAATTGCAACAACAATGCGTTGGTATCGTCGACAGGGTCAGCGCTCATCATGGGAAGCGTGAGCGCAAGAAATGCAGAATTGACGCCAGCGAAGAGACCGGCCTACAAAACGCAACGCCTGTTTCAGCTTGGACCCATAAGAGAGAAAGGAAAAAGCACTGTACAAATATGAGTAGGCTGTCGAGCTGTGATTTGAGCCTTTTGGTCAAGTCTTCGTCCAGTTCATCGGCCAGCTGATCATAGTAATAGTAAAACTTGCCGCCATCCTCCCCGAACCGAGCAGGTATCTCCGGACGTTCAGTAATTGGTTGCTCGAAGGCGTATGCCTTTGTGTTCATCGAAGGGACAAGACGGCGAAGGTCGGTGACTGGCTATGTGGTGTGAGAGAGGAACGGCCGTGGCGCGGCGATGAACGCCGTGCTCCGTGCACTTCCGAGTCGACAGTCGCTTACGCGACGACCGACATTGGGTAAAGATTTGGTTGACGATCGCCGGAATCTGAGAATGTAGGACGAAGGAAACACTAGAAGACGGCGAGAAGGTGTAGAGAAGGTGTTGGAGAATACACAAAATAGGTCCACTTCCGCAAGTTTGAGAAGATAAAGGAGAAGGCCGGGGTGACACGAAGTGGGTGGTGGATGGTAAGCCCATCGTTGGATACTCTATGATTTTGCTTTGCGACACGAAGCGTGTGGACGGGCGCCGGGCGTGCAGCTCATTTATTTCTTTGTATTGTTGTTTATATATGCTCCTCAATGCCATCCCCTGAAGGCCACATAGCCTTTGCGAAGCGCATCACGTGGGGAATCGTCGATCCCATCCCCCTCGAAGGCATGTGTCCTGATGCGTATCCGTAATCAGAGCTGACTGTCAGGCTGCACTACTAAGGGCCCAACCACGAAACCTGACCACACAGAGTCAGGGCACTTGGGTATTTGGGAACAGTGCAGAGGCGGACAAACATGTGATTGTCAAGACGAGTGTACAATATTGTATTATTCTACTCTATCTGAAAGTAGCTATACATATAAAATGCCATCTTACTTGGATATTTTGGCGCATTCACGAGGCGCAGCCGAGCGAGCCTGGTCTAAGTCGTCCCAATTAGGTAAGCGACTCACTTGAATATCGTATCTCAGTTTGTAAGTCAGACACCAATTCAAACTCAGGGCCCGTAAGATCCATGTTCCAGAGGCGATTGCTAGCGTAGAGACATACTACTTTACTGTGGCTTCATACGTAAAGCAGTAATAATCAGTGAACACGTACGTCATTGGAGACCACAGCCCTTCTGAGGCTCTCCGACTTACTCATCCTTCACTTTGCCTTCTCTTAACACTCGGTTCGTTAGTAATATGCCCCTGATAAAGGTAAGAGGTCTTCAGCGTCACCTCGTCGAACCGGTTAGGTGGGCCGAACCGTGGGACTAGCGTCTCGGTCCACCAAGACCGCGGGTTAAGATTTTCCTACTACGTAGAGTCGGGGACGTGCTTGGTACCTCTGGGCACTATTTAAACCAAATTGGGTGGCCCCCAAAGACCGAGGGATGGAATTTGTCTGGCCGTCCGGTCGTGCTGACACGATGTGACTCGCGTTAGGTTGCTCACGGTCCTCGGTGATTTTATCCCGGGCAACGACGGTACCGGAACGCGCGCCAATCCACGACCGTGTGCACATTTCTTTCGTAAGTTATAATGTGACTGCTTCTCAGCCCCCTCAAGTCCTTCCTGGTCCTCCCAAGTCATGGCCAATCCGCTGTTTCTACAGCAGGCCCCTCTGAGCGAGGGGAACGTGTGCTCGTGAGTAGCAGTATCGATACCCGTCGACTTGTTGCGTCTGACGCGATGACATTCCTTGAAGGACTGTGGTCAAACAGACTGTTCACACTGCCGCTTTCAAGACTGAGTGAGTGGTTGAGCGGTCCTCTTTTGACCGGTAAAACTGAACGCACAGTCGCGCTTTTCAGACGTCGAGTTCTGCGGGATACCGCTCTGGTTCCAGTCTACGCATCCGCCATCTCATTCATCGTTTTGGTGACATACCTTATCACTCGCATAACGCCTGTCAGACGACTTATCACGCGTCTCAGAGCGTCTTCATCAGAGGAGCCTATTAGTATAAGTCGAACAGACCCCCGGTTTGTAGCCGTCCCTCCTCCCAGTTTCCGGGACGAGTTGAAGGAGCACATCGCGTCTCACGGCGGCATTGTCATCTACATTCACAATGCACTTCGGCTCACAATATGCTTAGCTCTCCTCGGTATCAGCGTTTACGCGGCAATCGTGGCTCCCGGTCCTCAGCCTCCGTCGCCCTCTCTCGACATGACAATCCCGGACACTGGATCCGACACCGAGGCGCAACGGAAACGAAAAAATGGAAGACACAGCAAGCATCAGAAGCACCAAAAGGGCGAACCTTGGTTTAGCCAACAGGAATGGGTTGAGATCGCCCAATGCGCCTTCTACGTAAGCGAGATGAAGGCTGCAGAATCGTCGGTGGCTGACAATCCAACAATAGGCTTATACTTCCCTGCTTGCATTGCTGACCATTGCCGCGCGGCGACGCCTCACTCGCGTGGTCTCAAGGCATCTCACCACCTTGCTGGTCGTTGCTTGGTCCGTTTACGCTTATCGAGACCTTTACCCACTCGCGACATATACAAAGCACCCCGTGGACGCTGCAGACGGATGGGTTACCTGGGTTAGAATTGGTCTTCTCACCATAGTCAGTGCGGTTCTGCCACTTACCGTCCCCAGGAGATTCGTCCCGGTCGACCCCAAAGTGAGTAGAACCATTGAATTCTGTTCTGCGAAGTGGCGAAGGTGGATAATTTCCAACCTCATTCCACCCGACAGAACCCACTCCCACCAAACCGAGAACAAACTGCATCAATATTGTCATTAATTACTTGGTCATTCCTCGATCCGGTCGTCCTGGAAGCGTCTCGCGTTTCACATCTGCCATACGAGTCTCTTCCCATCCTGGCCGACTATGACCATGCGGAGCACCTCATGGCTAATGGCGCATCCACGTTGGATCCAAGTCTGAAACCCAGGAAAGACCGACACTTGGTCTGGGGCCTTTTGTGGCTCTACCGTGAGTGCTTCGAATCGCTTCCGCGTTCGAGATCATGACCTGAACTGCTCTACTTTGCATAGGATGGCAATATGCGGCGGCCGTCCTCCTCATGACCGTCAAAGCTGTCTTTTCTCTCGTCAGTCCCTTCGTTCTCAATAAGCTCCTACACTACCTCGAAACTAGTGGAGAAGGCGCGGTCTACAAGCCGTGGGTGTGGATCATCGGGCTTTGCCTCGCTCCGGTCTTGGGAACCATCGGCTTCCAACTCTACCTTTTCATCACCAATAGGCTTCTCATCCGCACCGAGGCGCTCATCACTCAATTGGTCTTCGAGCATTCCCTCAAGATTCGGATGAAATCAGAAACGGGGAGCGAAAGCAGTACTGCGGCAAGTCGGGCCGCGTCGGTCCATGAGCCCGAGCACCAGGGGGAGGAGAGTGGGGATACTCTTGTGGCATCGGGTGAACAATTATCCTCGTCACCCAAGGGCAAGGCACCGCCTGTCGCACCTTCCGGGCCGTCTAGCCCAACACCCTCTAAAAAGGATGACGACTCGCAAAAGGACAAGAATCTCGTCGGCAGGATTACTAACCTGATTAGCACAGACTTAGAAAACATCGTCGAAGGTTGGTGCCCTGATATCCTGTGCCGTCTGCGAACAGATGTGCTCATTCAAACGTTGTTGTTTGAATAGCCCGCGACTTCCTCTTCGTCATCTGGTATGCGCCTTTGCAAATTGCTCTTTCAACCTGGTTCTTGTACAGGATTCTTGGAGGGGCGGCGTTCGTCGGTCTCGCTGTAATGTTAGCAACCATCCCGATTCCTGGTCAGTCGATCCGAGAATAGACCAGGCGACCCACAGGCCATGAAGAATGCCAACTTTCTTTTTTCAGGACGGGTGGCGACTTTCTTAAATACCTTACAAGTCGAGCAAATGAAAGTGGTATGTAATCTAGCTCATCCTCTATCCCTACTCTTGTGCTAACCATACCGTTGGCGTAGACCGATGCGCGGGTCCAAGCCGTCACCGACAGTGAGTTTTCAGTGAATATTTTTGCATCCGCCAAACATTGAGTTTCCCTCGGATTATAGCACTTGGTGTAATTCGGATGATCAAGGTTGGATGATTGCAGTACCTCTTGGGATTTATGAGATGCCATTGATTCTTTGGGACGTGGAACAGCTCTTTGGGTGGGAGTGTAAGATCGAAGCCCAGATCAACGAGAAGCGAGACAGGGAACTCAAGTTCATCAGGAAGAAAAAGATGTTCGAACTTCTCAATAACAACGTCAAGTGAGCGATTGAGATCGAATTTTGTCCGCCGACTGGTTCTAACACGGCATCTTCAGTCACTTCTTGCCTATCTTAACGATGGTTGCAACCTTTGCGACTTACGTGCGTGACGCTCGGTATGGTGTAGTGTGGTGGAATCTGATCGCGCTTTATTGATACTCCAATCTAGACCCTTGTGATGGAGAAGCAGCTGAGCGCGTCTATAATTTTCAGCTCCATTGCGGTGTTTGAGGTTCTCCGAGAGAGGATGTCCATGAGTAAGAGGTCACGTGCACTACAAACATCGAAGAGGCTAAATTCATCTTTGGACTATGAGCATTCTGGGAGCTTCCTAGAATGATTGCAGCCAAGGTGTCATTCGATCGAATCAACGACTTCTTGCTGGAGGTTCGCGCACTCTCATGGCTCTTGACCTGATGCTGATTCACCATCATCTTAGACCGAGTTGTTGGACCGATACGCATCATCGAGAATTACGATTTCACTCGAAGCACTTCCCCCAACCGTTGACAGCGAAGCCATTGGTTTCCGCAATGCAGTCTTCTCGTGGAGCGCCAACGTAACACCTACTTCCGGTGGACCGCTCACTCCTTCGCGTAGGAACTTCCGACTGCGCATCGAGGATGACTTATTTTTCGAGAAAGAGAAACTCAGCTTGATCATTGGTCCGACTGGATGCGGTACGTTTCGCATCGTGGAATCCTGATCGATGACCCAGGGCTCATACTTTGAACCTTGTCAGGGAAAACGTCGATGCTCATGGCCCTCCTTGGAGAGATGCACTTCCAGCCCGAAATGCTTGATTCGTTCTATAATCTCCCCCGTGGAGGCGGCGTAGCTTATGCAGCTCAGGAGGCTTGGATTCAAAACGCGACCGTCAAAGTGAGTGACTGCGCGAGGCTGCCTGTCTCCATCGGCTGACGCCCACGAAATATAGGACAATATCATATTTGAGGACCCGTATGACGAAGATCGATATCGCCGTGGTATGTTTCCCGTCCTGCTTCTACTTAATTGGTAGGCGACTGACTTGGGTGCAGTCCTCAAACAATGTGCCCTCGAACGCGACCTCACCCTTTTTGAAGCTGGCGACGCTACGGAGATCGGTGAAAGGGGCGTGACCTTGAGGTGAAACATTATTCATGAGATTTCGTCGCTTAACTGACATACATCCCTCACCACGTCAGCGGTGGTCAAAAGGCATGTTGCCTTATCAATCATTGTTCCGTCTTGTCACTCACCTCATTCCACATCCGCAGGCGCGTGTGTCCCTTGCTCGGGCCATCTATTCATCAGCGGAAATAATCCTTTTGGACGATATTCTGTCTGCTTTGGACGTCCATACTTCAAGGTGGATCGTGGACGAGTGCTTGCGTGGTGACCTGTTAAAAGGACGCACGGTTATACTTGTGGTGCGTAGCCTCTGACGGATTCGAAGTTTGATCCATCGTTACTAAGTGCCCATCACTGCCATCATTATTATTAGACCCATCAGGTAGCAATGCTAGCCCCGATCGCAGACTTCGTCGTCTCCATCGGTCCCGATGGTCGTATTATGTCACAAGGGCAGGCATCTGACGCTCTGAAGAAGGATGCCGACCTAGCTGCCGAAGCCGAAGAGGGTCAGGAGATTATGGAGAAAAAAGGTAAGGTCGAGAACTTGGAAGGTGTCGATAAACCCAAAGACACAAAGCCAATGGGCCAACTCATCGCCGCCGAAGAGATCGTGGAGGGACGCATCGGACTCCGCGCCTGTAAGCAAAAGTTTTCTTTTTTTTTTTTTTTGCTGGCTTTTTGACTTAGCGGTACATGTCCCAAGTCAAGTTCTTCTTCGGAATGTTTGGCAGCACCTGGTTCTGGACGGCGTTCGTCGTTGCAATGGCCGGATCCGAAGTGGTGAGGATTATGCAGACGTGGTGGCTAGGATACTGGGCGCGACAGTATCAATGTCATCCAGACCCCTGCGAAGTCAACGATCAATGGTACCTTGGAATGTATGGGGCCTTGGTTGTTTCCAACATCTTCCTCTACAATCCTGGTCAAATCATTTTCATCCTCGGATCTTTGAAGGCTTCAAAAATCACGCACAACCGTCTCGTTGAGTCGGTGCTCAGCACAACTATGAAGTGGCTCGACTCAACTCCACAAGGCCGAATTATTGCTCGATTTACACGAGATATGCGATCCGTCGATGGTGAGTCTAAGATGATTTTATTCTCTATAGCTTTCATTTGTTGGCAAGATCGGGTGGTTTAATGCCATCCAGCCTCTGTTCCTAGTCTCTTCAGTGAGGTACTTGGAATGCAGACTTCGATTCTCTTCCAATTTGGTGCTATTATCATCTACTCCCCGGCCTTCTTGGTTCCGGGACTGCTTGTCGCGGCAGTCGGTGCCTGGCTGGGCCAAGTATACATCAGAGCTCAACTTGCGGTAAAGCGGGAAATGAGCAACGCCAAATCACCCCTCTACTCGCACTTCGGAGCGGCGATCGCTGGGTTGATCTCGATCCGAGCATATGGTGCCGAGGAAAAATTCAAACTTGAGAATATGAAGCGAATCGACTTCTACTCTCGCCCTGGCCGTACTTTCTATAACCTAAATAGGTTAGTGCACACTCGGAACGAAGCATTTTCAATATCTCACAATCTTCCCATAGGTGGATTTCCGCCAGGATTGATTTCCTGGGTGGCTTGTTCGCCGCGGCCTTAGGTGCGAACCTCGTATATGCACAGAGTGAGTTTCTTGAGTTATGCACTGCGGAACTCATCTGAATACGACACCCTATCATAGAACGAAACTCGAGCGACACCGGTTTCTCTTTGACCATGGCCCTCAGTTTCACGAGTATGCTGCTCTGGTGGGTCCGATTGCTCAACGATTTCGAGGTCCAAGGTAAGCAGACGTGGACTCACCGGGGGCTGTATCTAATGGCTTATGCTTTACATGTTAGGCAACAGTCTAGAGCGCATCAAGGGCTACGTAGAGATTGAGCGGGAGCCTTTGCCGACGAAGCAGGGTATTCCTCCCGCTGCGTGGCCGACGTCTGGATCTTTGAGGGTCGAGAAGTTGTCGGCCAGATACTCGAACAATGGGCCAAACGTTCTTCATGAGATCAGCTTCGAAATCAAGTCAGGAGAACATGTGGGTGTTGGTACGTGGTGCATCGCATGGTGAAAGTCTTCGAGGCTGATTGACAACTCGCCGCAGTGGGTCGGACCGGAGCTGGTAAATCCTCTCTGAGTTTATCCCTCCTCCGAATGATACCCACTACTGGAACTGTGTTCATCGATGGTGTGGATACCCAGAAGATCAACCTCGACTCTCTCCGAAACAATATCACCATCATTCCTCAGCAACCAGATTTGATCAGCGGAACATTGCGCTATAACTTAGATCCATTCGTAGAACATGACGATGCCGAGCTGAATGCGTGTCTGCGGTCCGCTGGACTCTTCAACCTGCAAAGTGAAGATAATGAAGAGAAGGTTGGGTTGGACTCAGAAGTTGCAAGCGGAGGAACGAACTTCAGTCTCGGCCAACGACAGATCATCGCGCTGGCAAGAGCTATGGTCAGGCGGAGTAAAATCTATCTTCTTGGTCAGTCTCGTTTGTTCCTGCTGGAAGCCGGAAGCTAACATCCACCGCAGACGAGGCAACTGCTTCTGTCGACTACAAGACGGACACCGCCATTCAAGAAGCGATCGCCACGGAATTCAACGACATGACCCTGATCATCGTCGCCCATCGTCTGCAAACGATCATGAACGCAGACAAGATCCTGGTTCTCGATGCTGGCCGAGTGGTGGAGTTCGACACCCCGCAAGCTCTTCTAGCCAAGGGTGGCAGTCGGTTCAAGGCACTGGTAGATGGAAGTGGGGATAAGGACGCATTGTACGAGTTGGCAAGGAAGAAGGGTCAGGGGTCGTCCCGTGACCCAAAGTAACACAAAAGCGCCTAGGCTAGTTTGACGCCCAAGACAAGACGATTCACTCGAGAGCATCTCATAACACGGACATTTTGTAAAAAGATAACATGACATCGGTCTAGGCTACGCTAACTACGTGCTCAGTCTCCTGGTTTCAAAAGATGCTTTCATGGTGTTGACAGCTTTGTAGTATTCCTCCTGGTTCAACAATTCGCTCGCCATTGGGTGGCCTGCTTTCCATCTCTTTTTCCACATGTGGGGGACAACGTCTAAGCTTGATAAGATTGGACAAACTTCGATGATGCGGGGGTCCTCATCCGGATAGATGAGGTAGATGAATACGATGAATTCAGCATCGGGGTCGCTGAGAGAATTTCAGATCATGTTAGTCTCGGCCGGGTACATGTAAATCTATGTGAAAACTTACTATTCTGCTATGAGTTCCACTAATCTCATATCGCCCGTTGCCTTTGCCTCTTCAAAGTTCATCCAGAACGTCTCGAGCGAGGCCCCATCAGCGCCTTCGTTAATGTCTCTTGCTGTCGCTGGCATAAAGATCACGCCTTTACCGCCTTTCTCGTCATATGTGTGGGAGTACTAAGAATGTCGAGATTTAGAGAGGAGATCGGGTTCATGACATTCAACGTCAGCAGGAAAACACTCACTGCAAACTTTCCCAACTCCGTCTCCAAGTCTGACGCTCTTACGTCTTCCTCAAACCCTTCAAACTCGGGGATATCGCCCGTCGATTCATACCAAATGATCCTCTCTTCCGCAGGTATGTCGTTCCCTTCTTCCGCGAGTGGGCCGTACAATGCAGCTTGGACTTCCATGGGACCTGACCGCCATTCGATCAATTTTGGATGGTGGAGACGGTTCTCCCTATCTCGTTGGGAAAGCATGCGGGTCAGCATGAGGGGCATGGGGGCTCCTTTTGAAGATTCAGCCAG
>WSTX01008162.1:0-14336 GCA_019633405.1 Tulasnella sp. 408
GTCTGTTCCTCATCCCGATGGGGTTGCCGAAGAAATCACGGACCATCACGGGTCCTCGCTCGCTCACCGAACACCCCACAGCCAAGACCGGCGGTCCCCCGTGCTAGAATCAATATCAACCAAATAACCTCTTATTGCATCGAGCAGCACCTCGGACCCTACAATCTGAACATCTACAATCCTCACGCCTTCCCGGCCACAAGCCCCTGTAACGCTCCGCAAGATCCAGGAACAAGCCATAGAGGATGAGCCAAGATGATACCCTCGACTATCAAGCTTTGCAGAGTGCCTTGGTTAGTAACGATGTTTACAAAAATGACAGCACTTTTCGCTCATCACCATTCAAGTCATCCGTCCTCGCAACCTTGGAGCCACTGCGAATAGCTCCCGAACGCCTTGACGTATCCACCATGGGCGGCTCTTATGGCGGATTCGGTGATGTCTTTCAGGGCAAACTCCGAGCCGACGACTCTCAGGATCCCAACTGGCATCCGGTCGCCATTAAGCAACTACGCATGGCCCAGGGTCAGGACCTCAGAATTGCTGTTGTAAGCAACTGCACATTAGGCGCTTGGGCGGGGACGGCGCGCACTAATCATTGGGATCTCAGCGACTCGCTCGAGAGATGAAAGTCTGGGCAGATCTCAAACACCCCAATATCGTGCCCTTCGTCGGGTTTCACCTTAATCAGGACGTTGCTTGGTTGATCTCTTCCTGGGCATCAAATGGCAACGCACACGGTTATCTCGTGAAAGCCAACGCAGATTTTTCATCCCGACTCAAGCTGGTGCGTCTTCAGATTCTTCGAATAACTTGGTGGGGGTAACACGGCCTCTGTCGTGCATCCCCGGTTCAGTTGCTTGATGCCGCGGAAGGCCTAGCATATCTTCACGGACGGAATCCTCCAGTCTCTCATGGTGACATCAAATCTGTAAGATTTTTATTATGATTGATCCAGCTCGACACTGATCTTTCTCCCGTCTTTCTCCCAAGCCCAACGTCCTCGTCTCGGAGGAGGTCCGAGGGATGCTTGGCGACTTCGGACTCTCTCGAGTACTCGAAGCCGACCCGACTGGACTTACAACGTCAAGAACAATAAAAGGCTCGATTCGATATATGAGTCCCGAGCTTCTGAACGAGAATGTCATACACACTCTCCAAAGTGACGTTTGGGCTTTCGGCTGTCTAGCGCTCGAGGTCTCGCACACCCCTCTAACACTCGAAAGAAACCCGCATCGCTGACACGTACCGTTTAGATGCTTACCGGACAACTCCCTTTCCACAAGATTCAGGGACCAACGCATGTCATCATCGAACTATCCATGAAGAAACTCCCAGCGTCTTTGGAAGAACCTCCCGTTAGCGACTTGCCGCCCGGTCTTGTCTTGCTTCTGGAACTGTGTTGGAAAGAAGAACCATCAGCACGGCCGACCATGACTAAATGCGTCGATGTGATACGAAAGCACCTTCAGCCCGATACCAGCAAGTCGCTCGAGGTCTCGCAGGCAGTCCTCCTTCCCCGAGAAATCAAGAAAGAAGGAGAAGGCTGGTCCGCCTGGTTCAACCCCAGTTTACTCCCGTCGTTCGATCTTCAATGCTTAGGAGAATTAATGTCGGTCTTCGGACATGGTCTGATCTAGACCTCGTTTATTCTGACGAAGACTTGTGCCCAGACAAACATCCCAAGTCCAGTTCTTCCCTGACGGACAGAAGTTTGCTATGATCCGGTACGACGGACTTGCCTGCATTGTGGAGACGCCAACCGGTCAAGTCCAAGTGTAAGCAGTTGTGTCTTGCGTTTCACGCGAAATCCTTCACCTCGTTTATAGGGTTCTCGACCCGTCACCGGGGAAAGACAAATCCATGGCGACGGTCCTCTCGCTGAGTCAAAACGCAGAACGCCTTGCGGTGGCCAACCCCGGGTCAATAATAGTACGGTGGACGTTCATGTGACCGGACTTCAATCCAGCTGACGCATATGCATTTCGTACGTGTAGGTTTGGGACCTCGCAACCGCAACCGTAGCTTCACGACTCGAAGACACGGCGACGTCCAGGGCA
The DNA here is from genome assembly GCA_019633405.1 of Tulasnella sp. 408. Classification (NCBI taxonomy): domain Eukaryota; kingdom Fungi; phylum Basidiomycota; class Agaricomycetes; order Cantharellales; family Tulasnellaceae; genus Tulasnella; species Tulasnella sp. 408. Next base: position 2,061 of record WSTX01008162.1, read on the forward strand.
ATCGAAGGTGTTCTAACGGGGATGAAACTTTCCGGAAACGGTCGATTCGTCGCATACGTCACGTCCAACACGTTCATCCACGTCTGGGACATATCAATGAACCGACGACAGCAGCTAACCGACACTCAACCCGATCAGCGGCGGTACACGGGTGCATGGCCGATAGCGATTTCGTTTGACGGTCGCTATGCAGCTGTAGCGTCGGTGAACGGCTCTATCGGCATATACAGCTCAAAAACAGGCGGGCTCGTAGACGTTCTATCGGACCACAAGGGTCCGATTTCGAAGATGGTGTGGAGCTTGGACGGGAGCAGGCTCTTGAGTGGAAGCTGGGACAAGTCGGCTAAGCTGTGGGACCTCAGTCCATTGCAGCACCTGGACGAAACTGGCCCATCTTCTCTTAAAATATCCTTGGAGAACAGCGCTTCCGTATCGAGACCCATTTCGAGGAGAGGTAGTGTCTGTCGGATGACATATGCTGCAAAGGTGGGAACCACCGCCGCGGCGGTACCCGACTTATATTCACCGCAATCGGCGTTTTAGGATCCCATTGAGTGGGTTTTCATGGCGCAGGACGACTCGTGGTACGTTTCCTGCTCTGCTGACGGCGACCTCAATTTCTGGGATCCGAAATCGGGCGTCTCCGAGTTGAAAATGAAACTCAAAGGCTGGAACAACAACGGTAACCGGCGAGGTTTTCTTTTTGGTTGCTGAAGATCTAACGATAACCTGCTCCCATTCAGCTCAGCACTTTGACTTGGGACCAATATCTGCAACGTCGGGAGGCTGGCTGGCCGTGGCCAAGGGATATCAGAGTAGCATATGTGAGGCTTCCCTGGAAGAGGGTATACTCGATACGTTGGCTCACCCTAATTACAGGGCGCTACAGTGCTGCCGAGGAGGAAAATCCGCCTGACAGAGGTGAACTCTGCCCGTAGTATTGTTTGGCGGTATGCTGCTTTCGACTCGTTTCATGGAGCTGTAGGAGATAGCAGCTCTCGTTGTTAAGAAAGGCTCCGAATGATATAGGTCATTTTCTTCGTCTCGGACACGACCTTCACGTTTGTCCTAGTGATTTTGGTCGACATTGGTCCTGTGACAAGCCCATGTGGTGGGTCGCTTGCATCCTACACCACTTGGCAGTCAGTTGCACATTACCACCGGTTGACCTGGGATTTTCAGGAAGCTACACTCCGGTTTCGTAACTCCGCTTACATAGAGGGCCTTTTTGGGCCTTTGTCGATACAATCGATCAACATTTCGATATTCTCTCCCTTAAGTTGTCTATCCCGCCATATTTCTGACGTGCTTCTTCGTGCTGGTAGTTCCGGGCCCATTCTGCTCATGTGCAATCGTCCCACTTAATGATAATTTGTCTTCCCACCGTTAAAGTGGTAATATCGTATAGGGCATCAAAAGCGGATAATTCTATCCAGCAACCCCCCCCCCCCCTTGGCCAGCAACCCACAGCGCCCCCCTGGGAAATGACCTCAGCCGAACAACCCCGCTTCAAAGTCGTCACATCACATGATGTTACCCCATCGCGGCCAGGGACGAGGGCAATGCCGACAGACGCGTCGTCGTCGTCGAGGATGATCACTGGTTGAGCGTCGCATAAGAGGACAGCGGTAATTTTCTGGCCCAGAACACGTCCATAATATGTAAGAAATAACACACCATGTTCGGGACAGTTTCAAAGGCAGAGCACGATACCGAGACATTTCCCACATGTCCGTCGCATGTTCGTATTCCGGGCACTGTAGCCACTGACCTCCCCTTGTGTCGGCATTTGGCAACTTATTTGCTCTTGCACAAGGGCTGTGTTTATAGTTGTGTCTTGTGGTTCACGAACTCTGAAGCTCCCTCGACATAGAATGTTTGATTTAGCTTAACATACGAACATTCTCTACTGCCACTTGTCATTTGTCATTTGTCATTTGTAGTTGGGGCTCATTTGGGTGGCCCGATCCGCGCGCCATAGGTGGATAGGGGTTGGCGGGCAACCCAATATATGTCACAGCCTAGGTTCCACTTGTCCCCGTGGCGTGATGGGCACGAGGCCGCGTCAACTTATAAAAACCCATTCCCTGCATGTCGACTCACTCTCACCCACGACGCGCCGATAGCCAAACATGAGCGACACCACGCTGGGTCTGGGAGAAACGCTTCTGCGACCATTCACACCATCACGTCCGTCCAGCCGAGCTATTCGAGCCCCTATTCAGGGCCAAAGTCAACCGGAGAAGATTGCTGGAGTCCGCGCTGCGATTCTGACTATCCTAGGGGTAACGTGCGGTCATCTCGTACATTGAACCTACTGAAAACTTCATCCTCTCACAGACCACCTATTGGCCACTAAAGTCTAAAGAAAGCGTGAAAAGTCTGATCGACGTCATCACACAAATTCCGACTGGAAACGAACAAAGCCCATCCAAAAACGGTACGACCCATGAGCCTGCCCCTGCTAACGAGGAACGAATACTGTTGTATGTATAACCTATCTTGTCTTTCGGCGATGTGATCTGGTTCAAAATGGCTTGGTTCCCAGCGCACTACAGGACGTCAGGACAAAGTTGGAAGCCGCGGCGTCGAGACATGGAGCCAGCACCAAGTCCAGTGCATTGTTTCACCGGAGTGGAACGTGCAACCAAGTTCTGAATGCCTGTCGTGAACAGATCACAGGCACACTAGCGGCACTTGATGTGAGTCTGCTATATAGGCCATGAAGACTTCTCTGCTTAACCATCTCCATCCTCGCCACAGAGTACCCCGAGTGATACACAAGTCGAAGGTAAATGCGGCGCTAATACAGTTAATCGAGTAGATTTTCTTAAATGAACTTATAGCAGGGAACGCCCCGCCCGACAAACGTCAAAATCATCAGACTCCTCCAGTCGCAGAGGAAGAAGCCTCGCTCAATAACGCGGATGACCGTCCGGAGATAACCTTGACATCGAATCAGCAACCCGCCAGAACAGCTACGACACCTAAGGAGGAGTCGACTATTAAAAGCCAACCGGGCACCGACAGCGCGCGGCGCAAGGCACGCCTTGACCGGACAAACAGGGCTTTGAAAGGAGTAGAAATGATTTCCGGAGGTCTTCCTGTTATTGGGAGCTACGTTGGAGCGGCCGCCAAGGTGGGGGTCGCATTCGTCGAACTTGTTCAGGTGCGAGCTACTCCCTGAACGTCAGCTATGACGTATGTTTGATACGTGCTTGTTTAGCTGGCAGACAAAAATGAAGAAGAGGCAAACTTGCTCGAGTCCCGCGCCACTCGACTATCCGAGATTTTGAGACACTTTAAGGGCGGCGGATCGGGGAACGACGACCAAATGGGGATGATGAAACTCATTCAAGAGTTACCAAAGTACGCTATTTCTTTTTCTTTCTTGCTTTCTTTCTTTCTTTCGTTAGTCGGAGTTTCTGACTTCGTCGCTCAAGAGAGCTTCAAACGATTCAAGAGGAGATCAAAGGGCTGAATTCTTCATCAACCTTTGAGAAGATGTGGTCTTCCACTGATCACGCTGACAAATTGAAGGAGTTTCAAGAAAAGATTCGCGTCGCGCTGGAAGAACTCCAGGTCTGTATACCTTGTTCTCGGTAGCTTTGCTTCCTCACACCCGATATCATCAGCTCCTCGTCAACCTGAGGATTTCAGATCTGATTGCGGAAATATGTTAGTCTAAAGCCGCTCAAATCGTTGTATATTACTCACGTCTTTGGCCTCAGCGAGTAGTCAATTCCGGGAAGAGAACGACCGTCTTCTCAGCTTCTTAGGAGACGCCAGCTATGGAGCCCAAGGACATGCAATTAAAGACGTCATTTGTCTCTCAGGGACACGGGTCGCAATCCTCGAGCGGATCGATAACTGGATCCGAGGCGGAAAGGACACGAAGCAAGTCCTCTGGATTCTAGGGATGGCTGGCCGCGGGAAGTCCACCTTGGCCTGCACGGTCGCGTACAAGTGGCAAACTCGAGCATCCTGTGCCATCTTTCATTTCCGTCGAGGTCAAATCGAGTTGCAAAAACGGCTGATCTGCGCCCTTGCGCGGCAACTCGGGACTTGCACGGCTTCCCCAGTCAAGCACGTAATCCTACAAAGCATTCGGGAAAACAAGGATATCGCTCAGGCGCGGCTGGAAACACAATTCCAGTTCCTCGTCGACGCCCTTAAATCCCTAGTACCGTCGACGCCCATAATACTCATAGTTGACGCGCTCGACGAATGCGAGGATGTCGACTATGCTGTCAGCTTTGTTCGACAAATTCGCCGGCACGCGGGTTTGCTGCCTCCAGAGGTCAAAATCCTCCTCACCTGTCGTCCGGAAGCTCCACTCTTGCGAGCCTTGAGCCGGCCTGAATGGGAGGAGGAAAGCCTGGACCTGGAAACCAACATGGACGAGGGCGAGATTCGGCTATTCTTGGAATACGAGCTCTCGCGGATTAGAGAGGACAATGAGGATGACCTTCCCGAAGATTGGCCACCCCAGGCCGCCGTTCAAGGCCTGGTGGAGCAGTCTCAAAAGCTGTTCCAGTGGTCCCGCACTGCCGTCAACTATATTGCGGATGGGTCGCCACAGCATCGGCTGGACGAGCTATTGACATTTCCTTCAATCAACGATGGACTAGACGGACTGTATAAACCGATCCTGTCCAAGACGTATGGGAAACTAACTAAGAGCCCCGCTAAGGCTAGACTTCTTCTGGACGTGCTCGGCCTTCTGGTTGTAGCCCCACAGCCAATCTCCATCGACATTATCGTCTACCTCTATTCCGATTACGACGGGCTTCGTGACCAACCTGAAGACGGCAGGGTGCATTATCTCAAAAAAGAAATCCTCGGGGGTCTGTCATCACTTCTGTCCCTCCCAAATTCGTCAGACCATTACATTAGACTCGGGCACACGTCACTGCGGGATCTCCTCGTTAGCGAACACCGGTGCGGGAAACAACCTTACTTGATTGACGTTAATCAATATCATTGCCTGCTCGCGACCAAATGTCTCCACCTCATGCTCCGAGACCTTCGGACGAATATCTGCAATCTATCCGATCTATCAAAGTCAAACACCGAGATTCAGGAGGCGGTCTCGCAATACGTGCCGAAGGGTCTCCAATATTGCACTCGGTCCTGGTCAATCCATCTTCGTGCTTCACCCCCAAATCTATGTCCCCGAACGGACACTGTTGGAGACTTAACAGGCTTCGAAAGGTTTAGCAAAGAGAAACTGTTGGGTTGGATCGAAGTGATGTCTTTAATTGGCGAGATGAAGGAGTCCATGGTGATAGCAAAACAAATTAAACAGTGGCTTGAGGTGAGTCCACCAATCGAAACCCCACTGAGGAGCAAACTCAAATCCCGAGTCGAAACAGCAACCCCCTGCCGAGGCAAAATGCATCAGCCTTACAACGTTATGGAACGACGCCTACCGATTTATCACTGAGTTTCAAGATCCCCTTTCCTTCAGCGCTCTTCACGTGTACGTAACCGCCCTTTCATTCTGTCCAAGAAACACCCACTTGTGGGCGTATTACAGCGGTGAAGCGGGTTTCCAATTCCTCCATGGCGAGCCAAGGAGTGAATGGTCGGCAAACCTTTGGTCAAGGTCCATAGGATGCATGGTTCGCTGCGTAGCATACTCACCAGACGTCAAGACCATTGTTGCCGGGTACGATGATTCCACCGTGCGCCTGTGGGATGCGGAGGGAGGGCTGCCTGTTGGGAAGCCGCTTGAGGGTCACACTGCGACTGTCATTTCCGTCGCTTTCTCTCCTGATGGTACAAAGGTTGTCTCTGGTTCATTGGATGGTACCTTCCGCCGCTGGGATGTGCAGACCGGCTTAGAGATCGGTGGGGCGCTCTTTACGCCTCCGGAGAATAAGGGACAATCTTTCTATTCCGTTGCCTTCTCGCCAGATGGCAAGAAAGTAGCGGCCGGGTGTTTCGACAATACTTTACGTTTGTGGGATGCTGAGACTCAGGAGCCTATTGGTCTAATCCCGGAGGGTCACAGGGGTCAAGTCATTACCATCGCGTTCTCGCCCGATGGTACAAGGGTTGCCTCTGGTTCTGACGATTGGACCGTCCGCCTATGGGATACAAAGACCGGACTCCCAGTGGGAGATCCATACGAGTGCTCGAGCCAAGTTCACTGCATTGTTTTTAGCCCGGACGGGAAGAAGATCGCACTCACTAGCGGGAATTCCATCCTGTTTCTGAATGCCGATAGTGGGCTTGCTGTAGACGGAGTACTAGAAGGACTTGGCCAACCTCTGCTATCCGTCGCCTTCTCACCTGATGGAAACACGGTTGCAACCGGGGATGTCAACACCGAAATTATGCTGTGGGACGCAGAAACTGGAGTACCGGTCGGACAACCACTGAAGGGAAGCGCTGAAGCCATTCAATATATTACCTTCTCACCTGATGGGAGAAGCATCATGTCTACAGCATATGATAGCACCATCCGGATATGGGAGCTAGGTTTAGGATTGCCAGCTGAGATGCCATCTGGAGAAGGTACTGATAAGGTCGCCTCAATCACCATTTTACCAGATGGCAAGAAGATTGTCACCGGATCTGAAGGAGGCACACTCACTTTGTGGGATGCTAGAACGGGATTTCCAATCTGTGAGCCGTGGAAAGCTGACGGAGAGTATGTCCGCTCCTTAAACTGCTCACCCGATGGCCGGAGATTAGTATCTTGCTCAGCCGTTGGAAGCGTCACGGTATGGGACGTAGAAACAAGGAGCCTAGTAGGACCGCTTAGCGCTCTTGATCCCTCCACCAGGACGGTTGCCTGGTCATCCGATGGTCGTACTCTCGCCTCGGGGGGCGTTAGTGGGATTGTTTACTTGTGGCATGCGGACACAATGTGTCAAATAGGAGTGACACCGAAAGGTCATGACGATGAAATTCAATTCCTCGCCTTTTCGCCCGACGGCAAAAGGATTGCATCAGGATCTTGCGTAAATATTTGTTTGTGGGATGCTGAAATCTGCTCCTGTGTACATTGGCTACCACTGGACTTTTTACGCCAACCCGTCTCGGTGGCGTTCTCGTCTGATGGGAGCACACTCTTAGCCGCATCGGGGAATGGCCGATTCCGACTATGGAATCTCACTACGATGCAACCAATCGTGGGCCCGGTTCCCCACATAGATTTGCCCAAGCCCTTTGTCTGCCTTGAAGTTCGTGGGGAGTGGTTGTTCTATAGAGATATTCGGACACTCTGGTTACCTTGCGACTACCCGCTTTGGGATGGTCTACCTGTCATTCTTCGGGAGGGTGTCCTTCTTTTCTTAGGTTATATATGTTGCACGCTTGATATCTCCCGAATACTCCCTTACTTTCCGTTTCTCGCATCGGAGCCCTCAGGCGGTGATAGTTTTAAAACAGCATCATTTAGCACGTTTTCGTGTTGAATGATAGTCATAACTTTGATGTTTTTCAGACTTGTCTGTAGCACTGCGTGACCTAGCTCGGGGGAAGTCCTCCCAAACTTTAGGGAAAATTCTACTAATCACTAATTTCCGGTGGAAAACCATTCGGGGGAAACTAGCCCCCCTCTTTCTACCTCCACATTTCGAGAACTTTTCTCTCACTTGGACCAGTGGAAAGTTGAACGAATACTGTAGTGTTTCATTAAAACAGGATGTCCCCTGTCCCGACCCCTCATCCGGTCCGGTAATTTTTCCAAATGTCCCCCGGTCCCAGACATTGTCGCCGGTCGGGACCCGTGTCCCCGCCGGTAGTGGGAGTCAACTACACCCTTGAAAGTGGTCGGACACCTCGCTTATAGTTCCCTTATGTTATAAGAAGCATTGAAAAACATTTGGATAGCAATCCTCGTCACTGAAACATTATCTACGGCTGAGTTTGGCTTGGAGGCCCGCTCCGGTAACGACAATGTCCGCTGTCCCCCGCTCCCGCGCCGTCCCAAAATGACACGCCGGTACGGTTGCGCCGGTAAAAAATTTGTCCCGGTGTCCCTTATGCGCCTGTTCTAACGAAAGACTACAGTATATGTACTCGATAATAATTTCATTTTATGTGCAAAAGTGTTATCAAATGATAGTATCATTATCGCGAACGTAATGAGCGTTGCTCAAGACCTCCGCTTCGCCTGAAAATGACCCACTCCCCTCAGTCGAAAATCCGGCCGGCTACGTCAAGGATTCCGCTAAGATTAACAGCCTCTCGCGCCCTGAAAGTAGTATACTTGTAGAATCTGTACTTATCTTGAGTGGTCTTGGTGTAGGGGGAACTGGTGTAGGGATAGATTAGTGGCAGGGTGGGGATCCTGTCGACATTGAAATCGAATGTGGGACATTGTCGGACATACGTCATTCTATGTTTGACTTCTCCACTTCTGCTAGTCTTCACCATGTTCCACCACCACCCATCCCCTGCGCTCTCCGCCCACCGTCATAATTGCTGTTGTGACTATGACAAGGACTTACGAAGTTGACGGTACAAAGAAAATCTTTAAGGGAAGGAACCACTCATCACAAAACCTTTTACATTAGCAAGGACGGATAGCATCCTAGGAACCAAATGGGCCCCACGCAAATGACGATCCTATACTCCTCTATAACCAAATTCGAGTAAGCCTCCAGCCCATATTTGCGTTGTCCGGTTAGGGACAGAATAATGCGCCGTCCCAGGTAACGAAAACGAGAACGGTCTATCCTTTGTTAATCCCTCCAACTACGGTAGCGAGGATGGGGACATGCGCTCGGATTAGGTTGGTTTGCCGTACCCTTTTTTATTGTATATATATTTGTGCCATAATATCGATGGAATGTATCAGCCAAACAGTTTCTCTCCTGAAGTGTGAAAGTTCTCTAAGCCTGGGAGAATGTAATAAGGAAAACTCTGGGATAATTCATTATCGGGACCCCAGAGAAATGTTCACGACGAGCTATTCAGACTTAGGTGGGGAAGTGCACATTTTCCCTCACACTTATTGAGAGAATTTCGAACCCCTCGATTTCTCCGACTCTTCGGGACCACCTCAATAGCTCTAGGTATAATTCCCTTTAGTGCTCGTAATAAGTCTTCGAAATTTTTGTGATAAATTCCTCTGACGCAGGGCCTGCAGTGTAGAGTATACTAGTTAAGTCCACTCCCCGGTTAGAGTGGGGTGTAGCTACAGCTGATAGCTGTTCCGGCAAGTTGTAAAGTTGACACTCGAGACCTGAGTGGAACCACACTGTACTTATTTGGTGAAATGGTCGGTCGGCTCTATTGATCTCCCTTAGCGCTTGTTTTACTGCGCTTACAAATATGGATCGTGATGACTAGTTTGTCTGACAAAGAAGATTCAGAAACTGTTCCATTGGCAAGAGGTTTTCAAATGTTTTAATTGCCCTTAACTCACGACTAGTCCCCGAGCAACACTGACACAATCACCCAAAAAGAACATAGACCCACTAAACAAAAAGTTGATATATAGAGAGAAAACGTATGCAACGTCAATTCTTTCCTAAACCGCTCTCCGAATCACTGCTACCGTCTTCCACCTTCTTTTGGCACAGACGCAGCGGTATTCTCACGTGCAGTAGAGACGTGGCTGTTCATTTGCGCAGTTGACGGCTTCGCAAGGGGGCGAGAGGCCAAAGGAGTGGAGGAGGTCGAAGGTCAGCGCTAAGCAATGCTTGCTTCGTCGTTGCCGAGACCGTATGGCAACCTAATGCGAAAATGAACATCTCCGTTGGAGGATATGTGTCGTATATTGGGCGTGTAGAAACCTTGGCTTTGTGTTCTCGTGTTCTACGGCTGTCCTTTCAGTGACCAGTGCACGTGACTGTCAGCTACTCCAAAGAGAACGTCTTAGCTCGCTCACTGAAGAAAGCCTCCACCAAATACCCGATCGACTGAGTCTCCCTCCTTCCCATCCGCTCCATATTCAGAATCATGGCATAATAGTCGGGAAGGAATTTAAGCGCGGTAATGATGATATTGCCGACGGTCAAGCGATAAAGCTTCACTCCAGCGGTCTATCCGGCATGCATGATCGTCGAAACTAATCTGCTGCAGCACCACGCTCTTGTTCAGCTTGACTCAGTGAGCGGCGATATTGAGAAGAACCAACACGCCCATGTGGTCGAGAGAAACTTGAAATGACGCCGTTCGGAGAAGTAGGTGATGAAACACCAGATTTAGTGAGTCTTGTTCTCAGGAGGCGGTCAGCGATCCACGCGGAGTCTACCAATTTGATACCGGGGTAGGGAGAAGATGCGGATGGTTCTTGGGGTTGTTTATGATCTGAGATTGTAGCCTCGTTCTGTTCTCGAGTCGTTGATGTCGTACTTTTCGTTAGCCAGCCGAAGAACTTGTCCTTGAGAGTTCTGATAGCGAGTAACGCACTTACCTCCCCCAAAGCTGTTATCAGTCTGCACCGGAGACTATATAACGGGTAGCTTTGGGGAGGTGGGACAATTGTAGAGTACCAGAGCTAGGACAAGGTAAACACCAAGGATACGCCAGACTAGTCAACTACTTGCAAGGTGTCAGCGCTGGTTATGTAATCTACGACTTTGAAGTACACGCCATCAACCTTGGAGACTCGTTTTGCGCCTCCATCAATGACTGATAACACGTCAACATGACGATGAAGACCAAGTTCGCACCTAAGCTAAGCCGTGCTTGCGAAGGCTGGCGCGCTAGGGGGTAGTGGTGGTCGAAATGGGGGGTCTAGCTTCACCTATCCCGACGCCAAGCGGGATCCGGAACCTTGCAGGGCAAATGAGGGAACCTCCAGGTGAGAGAGAGCCGGCGGGGCTTGGAATTCAAAAATTCAACTGGTCTGGTGGAACTCTTACGCCTTACCGCAAGCCATACTTGCATCTCAACCTGTTCGCTCTATTTGCATCGTTATACACTCGCCCGCCGACTTCAATGTCACCCTTCCTGTACAGTCCAGTACTATAGGGCGTATTAACTGCTTATGTATTGATAGCATCTCGGGTTCTTGAGTCTTCTCTTGTCTTACAGCGCGCCAACTTTTCCCCTGCTTGAATGAAAAATTCATAGCTCTCGACAAATCAAACGTAGCAATAAACGGTAAAATGCGTTATAAAACTAAAATTCGAAAGAAAATTCCCGTATGGTGCACGGGGCATTCGGTTTTCATCTGGGGTATGCCATCTCCCCCTAAATTTCGCCGTCGTGCACCCGAAACGGGAGATACTTAACCGGGGTGTTCTCCGCTTGTAATTTTATTTATGACTACTTAAGATCATAATCAACAGCTAGTTCGTACGTATGGGCATTTTTCACTCTATAGAAGCCTTCCATGGCCTCCTAATCGGCTATGTCGTCCGTTATACCTAAAATCCTGGGAAGCAGGTATTGAGGTTTTTTTTTTATGGTTGGTTGTACGAACCGTGGGACGTAGATCCACGGTGCTTTGGATGTGTCAGCCAACTGGAACCCAATCGTGCACCCTCGTTATTTCTTCCAAACCATGTGTGAAGATGCGTCATACGATTATGAGGCTTTAGAAAGGGCCTTGGCGCGTCGGCCAACTCTTCCGAATATTGTGATCCTTCTGAGCATCGTATCCCAAGTCATCCACACTCACCTCACTGGAACCTCTGCGAATCAGCCGTGATCGTTTAAAAATAACCCCCGGACGGCGATTTTCAGGCGGATACGGGGTTGTAGTCAGGGCGGCTCTAACTGGGGTGCCTCCTGATTCCAGCTCCCAGGACGTTGCTATCAAAAAGCTTCATCTGGCGGAAGTTGATGATCTCTATATGTAAGTTAGGGATTGGGAGAACATCTGGATACTACTCATTCACCTTGGAACTCAGGGCGGATGAAACTGAAAAGGAAACATGATGGTGGCACGGAGAGCCTGGTGGAAGGAACTGCCATTGGGCCACCCGTTAAATAGTTTCGTCGGACTCTCAAACGGATCATTTAATACAGTGCATCTAATTTGACTTCAAGTCCCTAAATCCCTAATTACACGTTCCCAATCTTCTAAAGCTACATGCTGTTTTCCCCCTCAATGGACGGTTTTTACGAAGTTCGTTGCAACCTGCGCTTCTCCTTCTCCTCTTCCTCGTACACGAGATCCGCGTCACGCATCTTGACTTCAGGCAGGAGTAAAGTGAAACCTGCGCCAGCGATGGAGCAACCAAAGAAGACTAGAGTCAAGTCCGACGATGAGTTAGCCGGGTGTCCCAGGTTGGGGCGAGGAAAGGGGAACGTACTCCAGAGAACAGCTGGGGTGCCAATTTTCTTTGACAGAGTGTTGAACAC
>WSTX01008163.1:0-14323 GCA_019633405.1 Tulasnella sp. 408
TTTCAGGTGAACCATAAAGACAATATCAAGAGCGATAGCGATAGGAGAGAGGAGGTAAGCCTGTGGTGTAAGGTCCAAGGCAGAAAGTCAGTTGTGTGCAAGAGTGCAGTAGAAGGTGGAGAGACAGAGCGCCTCACCAGACGAAAGAAAACAGGGACCTTCACATGAAAGTCCAACTCTGCCCCAGCCCGAGCTTAGCTAATGGATCGTTACGTGTCGGCCAAGTTGAACGCTGAAGCGTATGCGCTTCCCATTGATGTTGAGGTAAAGGAAGTGAGGTATAATCGTGACGCGCTTGTGGTCTAGAGATGGTGATCTCTCAGTTAGAAAGAACTATCGATATTCTAGAAAGAACAAGACTGACAGCTGAATGGCATTTGATTACAGAAAACGGAGATCGGGAGTAAGTAGGTGGGAGCGATAGACGGCCGGCGGCTGGCTGGATGGTGGTTGCGGAATGAGGCACCAAGCCCAAGTTCGAACTGGCTTGGCGTTTTCTGCATGTCCCAAAACGGCAAAGGTAGAGTCTGCTGAATAAGCACTCTTGAACTTATCCTGAAGAGGTACGACCACAGCTCATGTTTCCAAAGGGAGTTGAGGGTCCTGCAACACTCCACGACAAAGTCCTGAATCTTAACAAGTCTGCAAGGCAGCTCTCACTGCGCCAGCCACTGCCTTTCCCGCTCTGGACCGGTGGCTGCTTGCCCAGTCGCGTCCACCCCGCTCCTCACAACGTCGCTTCAATACCTCTAGCTTTGAAGATGGCCTTTCCTCCGGCCCGACTCTGTTTCCATTCATGCTGGATTTGGGCCAGAGAACTAGAGCTCGCTCGGGACCAGTTTGTCTTGCCAACAGTGGCTCGGTCCGAGGTCTCGAAATCCGCGCCTACCACAACAGGCGTTTACCGAGCTCGGCCATCGTCAAGCAACAAAGGAAGGAGGCGCGATCAGGCCAATAGGAGCGCAGACATCGGTTTTGTGGTGCAGTTTACCTCATTTCCCTCCGTGTGAACCGTCGCCCGACAGCTCCGCACTGTTGCAAGACTCGCGCGCCTGAGGGCGTGTCCAAAACAGCTGGCGTCCGCCTGCCCTGCCCTCTCCCATCCCGTATATGGCACTTCGCGTGATGTTCGCGTGATGTCAATTTCATCTATCGCGTAATGAGTTGCAGGCAAGGAGGCGTCAGCCTCATGTGAGCTAGTCAACCATCAAAGGCCCGTGACCTCCAGCTCGAGGGGCGGACTTTACCTCGGGCGATCTCCCCAGCAACGAGGCCATCGGGCGAATCTGGACTCTCTAGACTCTCGGAGCCGCCGTTACTCCTAGCTCTTTCATGGTGTTTATAAAGGGGCAGAACCTCCGGACCAGAGATGAAGTGCATACCCAACTCTCTAGCACCGGGTATCCTATCTTCGCTCTCAACCTAATAGCCACTACAATCCGGACTAATACACCTTACTCTCGATTAATACCGTCCGCTCTAACTCTACCATAACACATTCGCACTATTCAACACCTTGCCCGAAATGATCTCTTCACTGAAGAAGCTTCCCAAGCCCTTGACCATCATCCGGCGTATTTTCAGTAACGGAAGCTCAAATGGCAGCTCCGAATCGCTTGAAACGATCCCCGATGATCCACCGGCTACAAGGCACTCTATCTGCTACGTCATCCCGACCCCTCCAATGTCGCCTTTCAACCCTGCGTTCGAGCCAATCCCTGAGGGAAAAGGTAAGATTGTCTTACAGCGTACAGTAAAATTTGGTTTTCCTAACGACTTCTCGAATTCTTTCAGAGCCTCGATCCGCAGGAATACCCAGGAGTCCTGTGCTGAACAGGCATCCTCATCGAAGATCCACTATCCCCGCCCGCAACTCCCGCAACTCCCGCAACTCCCGCACCTCCAGTATATTCGCCAACTCGCCTGTTGGACAGAACTTTTAATTTTATCTTCTATTTATATATGTATCGGATCTATGCGTTTGTAATGCCGCCTATTATGTCTATGAAGCTGGTTACCATCGTTCCATTGCAATATTGTCCGCGACAGTGTTGAGGCATAACCGACGACGGTCCGCCTGTCGGACCGGTCTGACGAGCGGATGGCCAAGAGAAGAAAATACATATCAGGAGAGATTCAGATGATTTCGTAGAATCGTCGGCGCAGCATAGGCGGAATTCATCAAACGGCTCTCCCCTGGTAGGCGCTCGGTGATGGAGGACTGCCAGACCAATGCCGTCTGAATAGAAGTTAGAGCTCGCTAGCCGTTCGACAAAACGAACATTCACTTCTTATGCCGCAAAGTCGTTAATGATGCAGGGTCCGAGGTATTAGGACGTTCCGCGAGTGTCCACGGCTCGACGACGTAGAGCCACTCTTCTCAGTCCTGGTGTCCCAGAGCCTCTTTCCTCCTCCTCCAATAACCACAACAGCATCACCATCATCAAGAAAATCCGTGCGCGCACTATCCGAGCTTGTTCGTGTGCCGTGGCGTGTCGACCAAGCTGGATGGTCCGGCGTACGCGCGATAGCCTGCCAACTCCGTGAGGGAAAAAGAAGCGATCATAACGCCTTGTAGCAGACACAAGCGACGTCTTACTCGCTGGTTGGAAAAAACATACAGAGACTCTGGAAAGAGCCAAGACCCGCAGGTAAACGGTTTCTCTAGAAACTGGAAATCGAGAGTAAGGAAATGACGGCGACCGAGGCGGTGGCTTGCGGAATGAGGCGAGTAAAGTTTGAACGTTGCCTTTGCCGTTTCTACGACGGCACCGTAGAATATGCTGACTCAGCAGGTTAGAACCCGCCCCCTTCCAACGAGTGGCTTCTCACCGCCTTATGTTTTCCAAAATGGAGCAAATGTTTCGCAACAGGCCTGATCAGTCCGGTGAACGGCGGGCTTGCGCTTCGTCGGTGACCGCCTTTCGCGCTCTAGATCTGACGCTGGTAAACTGAGTCTCCTGACCTTGTTTCGAAACTCGCATTTACGCCTGATCTGACTTTCTACGCCACTTTTCTTCCAACCTTAGCCCCACTTGACCAAAGCCGGACTAGGACCGAAATCTAGAGCTCCAGAGCCCCCCGAAACCAGCAACTGGTGCCCGCCTTCCGCTAACCTTAAGGGCGAAAAGCTTGGTAGGAGCAAATCGATAAGAAAATACATATGATTGAAAGAAAGATGAGTTTGGAAGTAAGTTCGTCGTGTAGCCTTCGCATTTTCTCCGGGTCCGATCAGTCGACCCGCGTTCAGTTCTGAAACGGGGTTCGGCCTCCCCGATCGCGGTAGGTCAACCTATTCCGACTGGCCCAGAACGGCCAGTATCCGTCGGATCCCTACTCATTCTCGCTCCGTCGATAACAATCCTCGTGGTGTCGCTTTCATTCGTGGTGAAACAGGTCGGCAGGCGGGAAGGCGTTTGAACGCGCCTCATGTGAGCCAGGCCCGTGCTGAGCCGAGGAAGGAAAGACCGCAAGTCTAGCCCAAACGTTAGTGCTTCCAACAGCAACATCCATGGGAAGGATCTAAGCTATTCTGAGCGTTTCGTTGCTATTTCCCTCAGCTCTCGCAAATCGTTCATAAGGGTGGGCCGTCCGGACCAGATCCCCATCTCTCAGTACCCCACCGCTAGCCGGACAACTACTAAACCAACTCCTGCACGATACATCCCATTTTCACCGTCCTACACTTCCCCTACCATGGCACTCCCTCGACCTTCCGCCGCTTCGGAGAGCGTTATCGCTAAGAGGAAGCCCGTCAAACCCTTAAACATCATTTCACGAAAGTTGGGCTTTGGAACCTCGGACAAGAATCATTCTGATTATTCTTGGCCGTCATCGCCTGTCACGGCCAACTCCATCTGCTATTCCGTTCCGACCCCTCCGGCATCACCGTTCAATCCTGCGTTTGAGCCAATCCCTGAATGCAAAGGTTAGTGGATCTCAAGACGTAAAGTGACTTTGCTTATCCCCCTAACGACTTCTTATATTCAACATAGAGCCACGATAGAAAGAAAGCCTCGATGATTCCCTTGCTAGAGTCCGTCCAGGAGAACACGGCAGATCTGTTCTGGAATTGCCTCGGTTACCGAACTTGTTCCTTGGCATTCACCCAGGACAATAGCTTTTCGCCATTCTAGGTTTTTAGTAGACTTGGTTTGGGACTGTATCTCACGTAATTTATTCTATTGCACATGTATAACAAAGCTAGGTACTACCGTTCTATCCTCTATACTGAGCGATAGAATGGTTAGCTTGTCTCTGCCATCTTCCTGGGCCTCATCCTGCTGCTAGGACAAACGGCGGAAGTTCTCTCGGCAGGGATGACAGACTCGAGCCTTACACTATAGTACAGAGTTAGCGACGTACTACAGATGCACGGACCTGATGGAGTTATTTACGCTTCTACGCGCTTCAACCCAGGTACCCCGTTTGAAGGGACCTAATTTAGATGCGACGACCGCAATGATGCTGCGCTTACGAGCATTGCTTGGAGACCAAAGAAGGTAAATGGTCAAGCTTCCAGCTGAAATCCGAGATGTCGAGCCGCGCCGAAAGCAATAGCCAAGCAAGACTCGGATTCTCAAAGTCTATTCTTCACGCGCCAATAGCTCTAGCACACAAGGACCAGATCCAGCGGTCTTGCAATTGAAAGGGTTTGATCTGCAATTGTGCAGATTCGCTATCTATCATCGCCCTTCAAGGGGTCAGGTACGAGTTTTATTGAGGCACCGCTACGTACGGAATGGGTTGATCAAATCAGCTCGTGTGAGTAAACAGACTACCACATGCATTGTAAATTATCCATATGTTACCCCTGCAATCCCTCTGTCCTGCCCTCTTCACCTTTCAACGAAGCGCATCAAGCGCTCGGGCAAGCTATTACTCCGGACGTGGAATGCACGATTTCAAATCAGTGGAAGCTCATATTAGAGAGTTCGCACGCAATTAGATATGTGTAGACGAACGATTAGGTCTTCTACCTGGTCAATTCGGAAGGTAGAGAAGTGTCGGGCCAACACGGGGTCATTTGTGGTGAAGGTTCACCCTGCTCAACTGTGAATGTCGCAAAGCGCTGTTCAGGACTGTGACTAATAAGGTCCCAGTGGGTTTCCGTTGCAAGAGGTGAGGTGAGGACAGCGATCGTGAAGGACCATGGGTCAGGTCGGCGACTCCCCCCCCCCGGGGACGGATTTATGACGTAGATTGGCGGGTCTGCATGCCTGCCAATCGAAAGGGGCCTTACTAATTTATTATTCCCCTCCCTCTTAGAGTTAGGCCTATATGATCCCCAGTTACGGTCTACCTGTCAGGCGTTTCCACGAAGTCCCGAAAATGACAAACGTAGAGTCCGATTAGTCAGCCCCCCCGTAAAGCCGTAACTCACGCTTGCCTTTCAACATCAGATCACATTCCACGGCAAATCGTGAACCTGGAATGAGACTCTCACCCACCCGTAACTTATTTTCACTCAGTTCATAGGCTGTGCCACCTTAAGGTCCCCGATTTACAATAAGCCTTTTTGGAATACTCTATACTACCTTTGCTCCGAGGTCCTCTACAATCAAATCTAGAAGATTAATATAGAATTGTTCGGGAGCATCACGGCTTTGACGTCAGGAGCTCATTATATGCGTCTCGGACCGGTTTCAGGGAGTTGAGCGAGTCAGCTCGTAGACGCCAGAAACGGCCTATTATTTGACTCCGAACGTACCTTAGCTGATGTGTCATCGCATACGTAAGACTACAAGTTTTCATTTCCCATATTCTGAAACGATCGGCAGTGGAATCTGCGGGTGCGGCTGTCGTATGGTTACCATGTTTGTCGGGCCACACAGCCGCGGAAAGCCAGCCTCATGGTTGCCGCGACGTACCCGGCCTGAGTGCATTGACCGCTCGAGATATCCCAGGAAGGCTAGCGCACGGCTACTTCCTGCTAATCTGAATTCTGTATAGAACAGCTCGCAGGTTGTGGCTTTCATTCAGCGTTCAATCGGTAGCCAGTCGTCAAGGCGGCGGCCTCGTGTCGAGACGTCCAGTAAAAGATAACCACCTCTTCAGTGACTAGAACCTAGTTCGAGAAAATGGAATCTTCAGAAATTCGAAGTTGCCGTTTTCTTTTCCTCTCAGCTAGCTTCATAAAGGGACAGGAATCCTGCTTGGACGGAGGAACGCCGCTCACGACCTGACACCCACTGGCTGGTTATCATACAGACCGGACACTGCACCCTTTACTTTGTGATCGATACTATCTCTTCCACATACACCAACGCAACCTACCCTTCAACCACCATGAGCTCTCCACCTCAAACCTCGACCTCTGCAGAGAAGCCAGCACCGACCAAAAAGCTTGCCAAAGTCTTCAAAAATATTCCGCGTATGCTGCGCTTGGGAAGCCCGAATAGAAGCTATGAAGTGGCAGAGGCGCCGGTTCAGGACCCGCCGGCCACGGCTGACTCCCTCGGTTATGTCGTTCCGTCCCCTCCAACCTCGCCTTTTAATCCTGCATTCGAAACCATCCCCGAAGGAAAAGGTGTGAAATGTATCTAGCTCACGGCAATGTTCAGTATTCTAACACTATCTGCTCCCCATCAACTCAGAAGCAAGGTCTCCACCAAGACCAACAACTTATGCAATGGATCCGTTGAACCCGGGCCCGCAGCCGAACTACAGCATCAATGCCCGTCGTTACAGGTCACCGAATATCGGGAGCTATACATCCACTCCCAACTCTATAAGGAGCCACATCAGTGCCAGTCCTGCAAGCGCCCGAACTCGCAGGTCGGATGAAGTCCCCCGAACACTTGCTGGCAGAACTCCTTCTCCGCCAGAACCGACGATACAAAGGAGGAGCTTTATAAACAGAATTGCACGCATTTTCGACTCAGGAAGCACATAAGTTTCCTGTTCCTCGTCCTCGAGCCACAGCACGGTGTTTATCAGGCAGTCCGCAGGTGCGGAACGTTGGTCCCTTGCTGACCGTCTAACGGCTAAAAGGAATTCTCCACTTTATCCAGTGATTTATTACAGTTTATTTATCATTCTACATGATCTCCTGAATATGGTAATATGGTACGTACCTGATCGTCAGACACCTCATTCGAACCGCAGGCTGATACGTTTACATGCTAGATTTAAGGCCGTACATATATTTCTTTAATCTCAAAATGATGTCACAATTTGTTCATTCTATTCTCACTCGAACTCTACCTGCTGTCGTATGATTTTGTCGAGCAAGAGACCGTCGGTATTTTCGGCGCCCTTCACCGCACATCCGCGAATGGAAGCCGAGGGCGTGATAGGCTTTGCCGGCGTGCACGGCTCGGATTTACCTAAAGTCGCTTCACCCTCCGCCGCCAACCCCCCCCCCCCTCACCATCACGATCGTTGGTGGTAACGAGGTGCTACGCACTTTAGCGATTGGGGGTGATAGATAAAACAGGCAGGTTCAGGTTTGAGGGTCCCCAATCAGGATTCAGTTCTCCCGAATCCCATCCCTTACTCCAGTACCAATTAGCTGCACAACAGAGCACAAGGCTCGGGCAATAAATTTAGACTTATCCCCCGGAAAATTTGGCGTGTCTACTCTTGCTCCCTTGCTTCCCACATAGAACTGTCTGTCATCACCCCTTCTACGATTTACCATTCGATCATGCCGAAAGGTGGCAACTAACTAGAAGATTCTGAATACATATGACTTCTTAGGTCATTAGAGCTGTTGCCTCCCTTTTTTCTCGAGCTGTTGCGTCGAAAAGATGGGACGGAGATGTGCACACCCTACAGCCTCACTTCCATCTGGCTTAGAGCCACCAAACCTGTTAGTATACCTTTCTTCAGATTGATACCGTCTCATTACTGGGTTCCCACACCTCTGAGCCCCCTTTCTATTGCCTCTTAGATCCGCTTCGAAAAGGCCCAGAGACAAAGGATTATTAATAATATGATATCTCTCGTATGCTGTGCGCTCAAATGCGGACAAGAGATCAATACACAATGATAGCGAAGCTCGGGAGATGTAGGGATTCATTTTCTCTTGTTTACGTCGTTCTAGGTAGATCCATTTAGCAGGACAAGAAGGCAAATCGCTATTTTCATTACACGCATCCACATTTTAACCTCCACGATGCAGCGTTGCTCGATTAATCGCATCACAAAGATAAAGGAGCACAGCGGCTTCCTCCAAGAGGATTTATTATTATGGAGACCCGAAGCCGTTCAGCGATCTCTCGGTGCTGAGAGAGTTCCAAGTCCATCGTTTTGACATGCCTACGCTTTCTGACAGGTAGGATATCTACTCACGTGGTTTTCTTATCCTGAGACTTGCAGCTTATGGAGTGGACTGGGCTCTAGGTTGAATATACATCCATTGAAACGATTTGTTTCCCTGTGTCCCGTTGGCAACAGCCGCTGCTCCGACGACGCCGACTCTCTCATATCCTATCAGCGCCTTGCTGTACATGGGCATGCCCTCTTGTCAATCCGGGTATTAGGGTGCGTGTTCTTGCCTCAGGCACCACCTCGCTTTGTACATCGCCCTATCTGAAACGCTTCACCCCCGGCCGTCGCCCGCCATGCATCGGGTTGGTTTCGTCAACTACATTGCTGAGGAATCCCTCTTCACGTGATAGGACAGTCTTTTCGGCATAGGCGTGACATGCTTCGTGTCTTGCCTAGGCACTAGAATCTATTTTATCAATATTTCCGTACTAAACGTCTTTTGGGTTTTCTATACGGCCTTTCTCCAACGCCCGTGTCACCAAGCTTTAGATTAACAATCTAAAGTTACTCGGTATCATCTCGCCTTTGACGGGAGGGGTTCGTTCGGGGCGTATGGCACCGGAGTTAGTGAAACGAGCGAGTGTTAGAAGCATTGGAGGACGCTAGAAATGCCGGTCTATCACTTGACTCCGAACGGATCTTAACAGACATACCATCGCATGCGAAGTACCATAAGGTTTTATCCCAGATGCTGAACTGATCGACATTAGAAAAATATAGAACCCTTTTTGTCTGGTTACGGCGTTCCGTGGAGCCGCACAGCCGCAGATATCAAACCTATGGGGACGGGTGATGTTTCTAGCCAAAGTGAATTAACCTCTCGGAATTTCCAAGAAAGTCCTGCGTACAGCTACTTCTCTCTCGTTTCATTCTATAGAGAGAAGCCTTAGATCGTCGCTTTCATTCAACGTCCCATTCGATATCAATGGTCCGTCGTCCAGGCGGCAGCCTCGTGCCCACCAGCTACTAGTCCAAATTAGTAAAAGATAATCATTTCTTCAGCAGCCGGAGCCTTTTAGAGAACTCGGATTTTCAAGAATCCTGCTTCTCCTATTTCTGTTTCCTCATATTTGGCTACAAAAGGGAGGAATGTCGGCTCAAACCAGTAGAGGCATTCACAACTCAACCCCAACTCAACCCCAGCCCATTTTCACCCCCGCTGACTGGTAATCACTGAAAAGGTACTTGTTCCGCCTTTTACTGTGCGATCGATACCATCTCCTGGCCATACGCTGTTCAAGTACCCTACCTCCGTCTCTACATGAACTCTCAACGTCAACCTTGGGCCCCCGTGGAGAGCGTAGGAGCGCTGAAAAAAGTCACAAAAGTATCGAAAGTCATTCGGCTTGTATTTTAGGTTGGAAGCTCGAGCAAAAGCCACGCTGCCCAAGAGGCGCTGCTTGAGGGCGTACCAACAACCACTACCCACTCCATCTGTTATGCCGTTCCGTCTATTCCAACGTCGGTCTTCGATCCCGCATTCGAGTCTATCCCCGAAGTACAAGGTGTGATTATCTTGTACCTGCTTCTTGCTCTTACATATCCTCACGACCTTGCTGTGCCTTTAAACTTAGAGAGTCGAGCGGCAGCACGTCTTTCATTCTACACATCCCACATCGGCCCGCCACCGAACCAGGCGAAACAGTCTAATAAGCCTTATGGAAGTCCAGCGTCCAGTTCTCGGAGCTCTAAATCCGGTAAACGTCGTCGCTTGGCCCAGCCACAGGTTCTCCAAAATCTAGGCAAAGCCCAAATAAAGCAACACGCTCTATGAGCCCACCACCTAGCCCCAGTTCGTTAAATACAAGCGCGACGTCTAGTCCTAATAGTTCTGGAACTGGTAAATTGTCGTCAGGCCTAGCCAACGAACGTCCAAAACTGGGCCGAGTCCCGCCTCACCCCCAACCGGAAACGGCAAGGGTGCACAACCCAGGAGAGTTCCAATTTAGGTAAGGATACAAAGCAGGGGTGACTCCGTCCCCCTTTTGGGAAGCGGGGCAAGAAATCCCCCAAGTAGTTGAATTGCCGAACGTACGTGTCGAGTAATAGGGTGGTCCCAGCTGACCGCTTAAAAACTAAGAGGGGTCTCTCCACGTAATTTCGGTTATTTATCACCGTTTGGTCTTTACCTCTATATGTACTCCTGTGCATGGTATGTATATGACTATCGCAAAAGGAAAGTCAGGCGGACCACAGATTGATACGATCCTATGCTAGGCTTATGATTATGTTGTCCTCATCTCAATATGTTTTCGGGATTTGCTTATTTCGTCACCACTCGCCGGCTATCCGCTTTTGTGTCAGTTGCTTGAGAAAGACTGTATATTGATGTTCTCCGCGTCTTCCATCGTTCGAACGAACGAAGCTAGAAGGAGTTCGATAGGCTCTACCGTTATCACCAGTAGTACCGAGCTACTTGACATAGTTACACCCTCAAATGTGTTAGCCCGCCAGGTAATTATCCTGTTTGTTGACGATAGAGGGGTGTGGGTGCTGTAGTGATTGGCACGATACGTAAACTCCGCAATATCAGAAGTGGGCGCACGCATATGACAGTCTCATTCGATTAAGTCTTCAATTGCTAGTCGCGTGAGGAGAAGCTGTGATAGAAATATGTATTGGGGAAGTACTTGATCTGTTTGAACTAGCCAAAAGTGGCGCCCGAGTTCTGCTTCCGGTTTCTGTCAGCCACCTCGCTGGAGCTGGATGCCATAGACAAGGTCCTGTTGATTATCACGCCTTAATTAATTAAAGGGTGCTGACCTGCTTTGCGGGACTGGTAGTGGTGGCTGGCAGCGATCCCCACCGTCCATGGCCCCTGCGAGGATTTGGGTGTGCCGAAGCGCTGATCGGCAATGCCTGGAACGCCGTTTGTTTTTCTTTCGTCAGCAAACATCATAGAAGTTACGAAGAAGTCCAGGGCACTGGCTGCCAATGAGATATCCTCAGACCACGTTCACTTTTGCCCTCTCCGTGTTTCATGCGTGGTTGGTGCGAGTTTGCCAGCCCCTAGTGCCAAACGCGCTGCCAGTGCGCGATGAGATGGGGATCGATGGACCTCTATGTGGCCACAGCCCACTTTGGTGCTGAATCTCACATTTCTCGCTCGAATGACAGGGACTCTGTGATCAACCAATGAATCGCTGTGTGCGATTCGATTGGGCGTTGCCGATGAACTTAGTTTGTGCCGGCTTGCAGGCGGTCGCAAGGAAATCGAATGATTCTTTGTATGAAGACGCTAACCGAAGCCAAAACAGAAGGAAATTAGAACATTCCTCTTTCTCGGATGGTCAGTTAAAGGTTTGGCTTGCAGGTAAAATCTAAGTAAAACGCAAGGAGTACCTCCCACCCCCCTCCATTCCGCACCTCTGTACCCACTTCCAGCTCCAACCAACTCCCTCTAGCTGTGAGGACTATTAAACCTCTCAAGACGATGTCATCAGCTCAATCAAATCCCGAAGGCTCTGCGTCGGAAAAGGGGGCTTCCAGGAGGCTGCGCTACTTCGGCGCCAGCTCGTTTCCCAAGTTCCGCCGCTCTCGTGGCTCAAGCGAACCTCCGAGTATCCATACCACGGCTGGAGCCGATAACAAGCCTCTTGAAGAAAGTGGATCAGACGCTGCCTCATTGGGCTGTGCGGAATCCTCCGGCGCTGATGCTGGTGAAGAGCAAGAGACGAGAGGTGAGAGCTTCTTTCTGTATCCTGGTATTCTTTTCCGTCTAAATGCATTTCGCTTTTCCTGTATTCAGAGGCTAGAGGTATGCCAACGGGAACTGTGAGGCGAATCGCGGAGAGAAACCCCAGCAATCCGCTGCAGATGAGACCTGTGGTCACTGGGAAACTCGCACCTCGAAACGGCGCCCGGGGTGTCAGCGAGCAGAATAACCGAACCCCAACCCCACGGCCGAAGCCGTACAGCAGGGAGGCTGGTGACAAGAAGAAGGTCAATAAGCAGACAGAGCCTTCGCCTCTTGGAACAGGACTTGGAAGCCTATTGAAGGCATTGTTGCCAACGAGACTTGAATGATTACTTCTATTCTGGTATGTTGAATATCGGGTTTCCGAGTTGTAAACGCACGATGAACGCTCACTGCACATGATAAAAACTAACTGCACGCATTTTTTACAGGCCTTCCGCAGCGTGTATATAAACCAGTAAGCACAAATCCAGCTCAGAAGACATTCCGCTGTTGTCTGACTTGAGAGTCTCGCGTTAGAATCTTCCATTAACTATCCCACTTTTGCGTGTCTGAAAAGCGATAAGAAGCTGGTAGGACGTTCCGAAGGAATTCTGTCCATGCCGCGTTGGTCTGCTGGCCAGCACCCCTAAACCCAGCCGCTCCCCTCTTGTATGGTCTGAACAAGACCGTTTATGGACCAGATGTACCGTTATAAGTCAGATATTGAGCCACATGATGCATGCTTGCTTCTGACCCTTAGTAGGCCTTGCTTGCAATGAGGCATGTGCCAGACAGGGTGACGCGCGTTTTCCCATAGCAATTACTCATTACTCGTTCCCTGCGTGTAAACACTCAGTACGGCTGGAAGGGAGTATCTGGTTTTCTATATAGAACTATAGAACTTCTATTATTCAAACCTGAACCGCACGGTCGAGTCGCGCGCGAAACCGCTCACTAGTTGTCGACCACCCTCTCCCCTCCATTGATCTGGCCATGTCAAATCCCCCAACACCTCATCGTAAATCCCCGTCTCGTAGTAAAGGTGGATCGCCAGAGCTTCCAGAGAAGGCTCCTGACCCCAACGTACCTGGTTCTTCGGGTCGCCAAAGTACGTCGTGACAGAAAGCCATTACATTGTCATACTTAAAAGGGCGCTCCGGACAGTAGTCGAATCTCGAGGTCGACCAAGCGGGCCGGTTCAATCTCTAAGGCCTCAAGGTAAGGGCCTCCCTTTGTATCCACTGTTGTGTTCCTGCACAAGACCCTAAGCCCTCGACTATGGCAACCGTTCGCAGAAGCTCCACCCACTACAGATCGTCAATTACCCGCGTCTGGCGCGCAGTCACCGAATACGGGACATGATCCAGGCTCAGCCAATGGCACCGAACCCGAACAAGATACCGTGTCCATCCCACCACAACCAGAATCCTATCTGAGAAGGCTCAAGTATGTGGCACAAGGATTCATTCATCGGTTCTTTCGCTGAGCGCCTTGCGAAGGGCGACGTCGGGTACTTGGCAGTGGAAGTGGTCGGGTTAATATATGATTAATTCAGGCAGCTAATGACACGGAACGCTTTGCATTTAGTGGACATGACCGTGGTATGGGTTGCATGTATATAATGTAGGGCGTAGGTTTGTCTTACATTGGGATCGAGCGTAGGACCAGAATGGCGACTGACGCTTCTTTACCAGGAATTGCAAAACATGTGGTTATGATTCACGTGGGATCCCATTAAATGGTGTGTGACCAGCGAAGTCTTTTCTGGGCCGGTTCCAGAACAGGAGTAGCTTTAGTTTAGCTGGGATACGCCCGCTGCGGTTTCTCGGCTGCGACGGCTGCTATCTGGACTGGAGTCAGACAGGTAACTGACTTACCGGTTCAAGGCAGGGTGACCCCGTCACATTTTAATCCGAGGAAAGCAGATCCAGTATTAGGGAGGAATAGGGAAGGTATGTTTGCATGAAGCAAAAAATTGGAAGCCTCCGGGTGCTCAACCACATGCAGGGATGACAGATATTCTGGTAGCACGAAGGGCTTGCAGTGTATGGGCGTGAGTCGTCTAGCGTTCTGTAGGTTGAGGCTGGGGCTTCCGGTTTCAAACTACCATCGCTAACTCAAGGTACCTCGCCAGATCCACCAGGTTTGGAACGAAATGGATGGGACGGCTTCCGATTATATCTACTCTCGTGCAGTACGAGGAATTTTCGTCGCACGGCACATCTGCAAGATGGAAAGGGAGTGGATAGAAGGGTAGAATGGTTCATTGAATCTAGACCAAGGAGTGGGGGTCCACCATGTAGCGAGGGAGACCACGAAGAGGAACAGATGTCCTAGCTTTTAACGCCTGTACCGCCATCACCTGTATTT
>WSTX01008164.1:0-14284 GCA_019633405.1 Tulasnella sp. 408
TAGAGAGAGGTCCGTGTGCGCTAGCAGCTGCCACTGTGCACTTAGTCAAACAGACCAATTTCTATCTATCTACTTGTCTTAGTTATCTGGCTCTAGTGTTAATTCCTGAAAAAGAGATTCAGCGCTTTCTAAGTCTTGTGTGAGAGCGAACCCACAGCAGCAAAGACATCCTTATTTCCTTGAATAGTTTGATATACCCAAGGGTTCGGTCATGGATAACGATTGTATGAATTCGGCGTGACGTGGCTGCCAGAGATACCACATTCCTCTGATTAGTGGAGAGCGCGCAGGGGAGAAGTCGTGGGTGCGAAACCGAAGACCCACTTCCGTCATATAATTCAACTTTAGGTACTTCGAGCCAGAAACACTCAGCTGTAGCTGATTGCTACTACAATCAGGTCTGAAATATTTCAGTGTGGCGTAGCTAGACCGACAGGGCTGTCAGCTACCCAAATCACGACCAGAGAAACGAAGGCGATTCACGAAAGTTCCTCCACATTCCCGGAGGCGACCTGATGGTTCCAAGATAAGTAAAGCGGTCTTATGGCAGGATACTGTTATATAAGCAGCTTGATTAACGCTTCGCATTTGACGGAAAACTCGCACAGTATTCACCAGGATCGTGATAGGATATTCCGAAGCGCCTGTTTCAAG
Organism: Tulasnella sp. 408; assembly: GCA_019633405.1. Taxonomy (NCBI): domain Eukaryota; kingdom Fungi; phylum Basidiomycota; class Agaricomycetes; order Cantharellales; family Tulasnellaceae; genus Tulasnella; species Tulasnella sp. 408. The sequence continues at coordinate 655 of WSTX01008164.1, forward strand.
GTGGAATCGATGTCCCGTGGACATGCCTCCAATGAAAATGATTGTATCCAGGTGGTTGATCCCAAGGTAACCATATGGGGGTCCGACTTTATTGGAATCGACTTCCACCCTGACCAGTCCGTCTACGGAGGTCGGTGAACCTGAGATGGAGAGGGCCCACCTGGGTCAACACAACACGTAGGGCGGCGGACTTGGGGAGAGACAGTACCTGTAGATGCGACGGCAGGACTAGATACCCCCAGGAGGCTTGCGGCTCTGGGGTTGACTGTTAATGGTGGTGACGTACGGGCAGTACCATTGCAGAGCTACATACGCGGGAGCTGCAGGAATCGAGCTGGCGGGGTACCGATCCAGGAGAGCGGTTCGCAATCGAATCCGATCGTAAGCTATTTCTTCGCTTAATTGGCAGTACCAGCGTAGGGCGGGCCCGGCGATGCGAGAAGAAGCGAGTGCGGCCGTCCACGCCTTATCGGTGGTTCGGCCTTGCATAAAAGCTTCTTTCTGAATAGAACGTATCCATTCCTCGCACTCCTAGCCATCCCTGCCAGTAAGTATAAATTCTTGTGCGAGATCGTTATCGGCTGTGATAGTCGGATCGGGTTGGTCCGTACCTGGGCTTTGGGCGCCATCAAAACTCATTCTAGAAAGGTAGATTCCAGTCAGAAAGCTGTCAGAGCGGTTTCTTCTACAAGCTGTGCCACAGGATTTCGACGGTGAGGTGAGTATACATCCGATTGCGGCTTCAAACTTCTGACCCCAACTTGACTGGGAGACTCGGTGTTTTGCTTAAGATCACTTCCTGGCTTTTATGGATCGACACTCCAGGGGTGTGCCTCCTTCCAAAAGCTCGTTCTTTGGATTTCATTTTACACAACTCTTCGCCGACTCAACCACACTAAGGAGAGGGCTTCTAGGTCCATACTAAATAAACCTCTTCACAAAGGGACTTGGACAGACGACTATGAATTGGGGCGAGACAGGTTTGAGAGCTCGAGGGATCATGACGGATTCGTGTGGTCAGATGTTGGTGGGAAGTAGTGTGCATGAATTTGAAGAACATGGCTGTTCTCCTGAAGAGTTTGCATTCACCCATTCGCATCTCCCAGGATAATTGTCTGGTAGGAGAATGCTTTCGACCTCAGAAACGCCACTTGCCAAAGTCCATGGGAGCACAACGATTTTGTCATCTTTACACACACTGTGTCACCGCGGTGACTAAAAAGTGGTAGCAACCAGTCCATTTAAGCTTACTCAGTAGGCTCAAACACCAATTCCTTATATAAAATGACACACAAGCTTGAGCTTACGATTCACAATGAGTTACTGACATGGAGCTTACCGCAGCACGCCACGGACCCCCGACAACATAGCGATACTTGTCAGGGTTGGTCGTAAAAATTATCCCCATCGTATTAATAAGAGCACGAAGTGGTGTAGGAGACGACCCGGGATCTGTTGACCCGACACTGGTTAAGCTCATTCGGTCGTTGAGATAACATGCGGACTTACAGCAAGCGGAGACGGAAATCAATCCATCAGGCGATATGGTGGCCGCCATCAAGGGAGATGGTGCGCCACCACTGGGCTTCCCCAGCACCAGCATTGCACATCTGCGGAGTACAGTCAAATTCATCCTTCCAATTGTTTGGCAATGCCCCTCACTGGTACTGAGCATTGTCTGTTGAATTGACATCCATCTCAACGACTGGGTAGCTTAACCAGGCCAAGTGCGCTTTAAATTCTTTGAATGCGGCCGGAGTCTGGTCAGCAAGGTCAAAGCGTTCCCGAATCAATATATATTACGGAGTGGATTAATGGTGACATACCACTAATGAGATTCCGTTGGAGACCTCGTTTGGATCCAAACGAACCGCCAAACGGCCGTGGCAGTTCGGCTCAGGGCCAATAGAGATGGTACCGGTTTGATAGTTGGCGTAGAGATATTCGGTACGGGTGGTCTTGGACAGCCAAGAACTACCCTTCCAACGTACTTTAACGTTACCATTTCTATATTGCGTTCCTGATGGCGGTCGACAACGTTACTGTCTCCAGTGGCCAGGCAGCAACAGCAATTTTTAAACACAAACCTTTAACCAACCCCGTGGGAGGTGCAGCGGGAGGAGTTGGTATCGAAGATCTACTTGTCGCACTACATGTAAGCATGAATGAAATAACCAAAGCAGCTGAACTGCTCACGGATGCGGTGCATTCGGCCCAGGAGCCTCAGGACAGTACTCATCCAAAACGGCGGCACGCAATTTGGTCCAGTCAGAAGTAACGTCGTCAGTTTGTGCAGAGTACCATTTAAGCGCTCGGCCTCTGATGCGCGTAGAGGCGAGCGCGGCCATCCAAGCCTTATCGGAAGTCTTGCCCTGAGCGAAGGCAGCTTTTTGGATAGATTGGATCCAATCTTCGCATTCTGTACCATCCTTCCCCGTCAAAACAAGCTCATCTAACATGCAAACAACGTGCGGGTCGGAGATTTCAGCATGGCGATCGGCCTGCCGCGTCCGTGGATGGCCAGACCTGAAGCTTCAATCGCGCCTCGTTCTTGGTTTATACCGGCATCTTGGGGAGTGCTCTGGGACCACCACCAGAAAAGGCTAGACATCTTCAGGTAGACTGGGACAGGGCGCACGTGAGATTCAGAGCAGCGAGTGGTTGAGGCGTGATGTGACCAGCGTGGGAGGTTCGAGTCGAATATGGACAAATCGAGCATGGCCTCCCTTGGCAGGCTTAGTCGCCGGAACTGTTCTCCAAGCTCGATCCGTCGATGCATGGTGCGAATTAAAAGTGACCACAAAAGAACCAAAGCCATCGAGTTGAGGTTCTTCATAGGAGAGCCATAGCATGTCACGCTCGGGTAGAAGGAGAACTGGACTCTCTGTGCGGAAACACGATTCGACGACCAGTTGCAATTCCAATCCACCAAACCCGTAAAAGAGTGAGTAGATGTTACCTCAGCCATGCGCGGGCACTGAAATCTTTATTATGACTGGTCGTTGGATCCAGCTCCCGACATATTGGCCCGATCCATAGGGATTCCTCTGTCCAGACATATTCCAGACGGGGTGGGGGACATCATCTGTCGCCATAGTATCGAGGCGTACATTGACTACGCTAATGCAAACGGGGCTCAACCAAGTTGCGGTCCTCCTCAAGCTTGTTCGCGATCGCATCATGCCGTGCCAAATCCCGCGTAGGGACGGCAGCTTACAGCTGTTTTCAGAACAGTTGGCGGTTCCCACATTCTACGGTCCTAAATGACAGATCGCATTTGGGTCATTTCTCGCCCGTTTCCCCACCAATTCACTTCCGGCCTGATCGTATGTACTCATCTAAGTAGGTTCAAGGGCATGGAGTGCAATTACAGGGCCTATAACGTGATTTAGAGTTTGTCACGGAAATTGCCCTCCGGGAACGCATTTTGACGATTTGAGAACAACTGGACGATGTGTCTGCTCCCAGAGCTGACATATGTCTTAGAATGACGATAATTTAGCGCTCTGGCTAAATTGTGTGATCCGCTCTCCCAAACCGGTAGGGTTCTTGGGTCTGGAAAATTAGTCCATGCAAGCACGAGGACTGACTCTGAGCTAGTATGACCTCCAGCAGCTCTCTATTCACCCTATTCCCTCTGTATTACCAATAAAAGTATCATAACGAGGTCCCGAGCAGAGTAGCTTCGCCGGGGGCCAGAAAGTGTCAAAATGCGGATATGGGAGGGCAAATTCCAAGACGGACTCAAACTGCTCACAAAGGCAGCGATAATCATACCATGCCCTCGCTATTACATATATAAGCTTACTTGAGCTTGAACGGCGGGAAACGGTGCGAAAATCGCGAAGAAAGCGGCCAAATGCTGCCAGGTTGTTTAGATGCGTAGAACGTGGGAATCGCCAACTGTTCTGAAAACAGCTGTAATCAAGCCGTGGAAACACATAATAAAGCCCTAGTAATTAACGAAGCTGAAAGAGACTCTGGATTTTATAAAAGTACTGTGTTTAACATAGGCGCGCTGGATGGGCCGTACGACGGGCCAGTTCGTGGACGTGACCAATGCTGGTCCATTGCCAGTAGATCAGTGTTGGAGAACGGGGAATGTGCTTTGGCATCTTTTCTTGCATGCATAGCGAAGAAATGTGTTTCTTGTGGCTTTGATAGCTTTTGGCCTGATCTCCTTCATTCAATTGGCTCAAAGACCAATTTCTTGGAGTCCAATTAGAGGCTTAAGCCTGAAACTTAGGGTGATTTCATTAAAATGAGACTTACTGCATCATGCCACAAATCTGCTTCCCAGCTACGATACATGTCGGGACTTGTCGTAAGATAATCTGACATTTATTAATCAGAACATGAAGTGGCCTTGTTGATCCCCCTACGGCTGTGGATTCGAAGTTGAGAAAGGACTTCAACAGCAGCCTAGGCACTTACAGGTGTCCCCAAAGGGAAGTCTTCCGTTGTTTGATTGGGTCTTAGATATGGAAATTTGTCCGTCAGCTGACAGGGCGGCGGACAGGGTGGTCGTTATGACTGGGGGATCGTATGACGATCGTCCTTAGCCAACACAAGATTGGCATCGCTGATATGCAGAGTCAACGTCATCTTCCCAATCCTGGAAATTACACCTTGCTGATACCAATCGTCCCCCATTGGATTGATGCCAAGAATATCGGCCCGATGACTTACCCAAAACAAACTTAGTCCGGATTTTTCGCATCCATTGGGGACCTAGCCAAGCAAAGGCAGAAGCATCGCTCGTCAGAGGCCATCAGAAGAAAGGGTTTGCATTCACCTACCATCGCTGAGATTCCATTTGTAGTACCATTAGGATTTGAGCGCACTAACGCCCGACGCTGGGAATTTGGCACAGGCCCCGGGCAAATGTAAATAGCCCGGTTTGGTAGTTTGCCCCAAGATATCCCACACGGTGAACCGTGAGCCCTGGTAAACCTGACCTCTGCACCTTCCATGGCCATTTATGCCCAGGAAGTCTGGCGGTGGTGGCGGTGCTTTGCCTCCGGTAGCGGGAACGGCATGCTGGTAACCGACGAACTACTGCCTGAACCCCCAGGACCCGAAGCAGGAGGGACCGGGATTATGGAGCTATTTAGGATAAGGTATATTGAGATCAAAGCTATACTCCGTTATGAGTAGGTGGATCGCTCACGGAATTGGCGCGCTCGGTTCAGTAATATCCGTGCCGAATTCGGCCATGACGGAAGCACGCAGTTTGGACCAATTCGATGTACTTCATCGCTCTGTTGACAGTCCCACCTAAACGCTCGGCCTGAGATGCGCGTAGATGCGAGCCCCGCCATCCAAGCTTTGTCGGCGGTCTTGCCCTGAGCGAAAGCTTCCTTTTAGATTGACCGAATCCATTCTTCACATTCTGCACCACCTAATCCCGAACCAGGATATCGTGATCCACCATGCACATTTGCGACGTTCCATCTACATCGCGTAACAACCACATCCGAGTCTGCGAGGAATTAGAGTTGAAGGCGATAAGGAACCAAGTCAATCTCTATGCCTCCGTGTTTTCGTCACGTGGGTCGATCGGCTCTCTGTTACGCCAGGAGCTCAACACGAGTCTTCACCACTTCAACGTATACCCGTTGACTATTACGCACTCTTCCTCCTCTATAATCGCGTCGACGCAATACCTTCCTCCTTCTAGTGCTAGTTACTCTCTACCGAACACTTCTTTCGGAACCTGTCTTCATGATGGCAGACGTGGTCTCCAGGGTGCTTGAAGCCTTCCTAGACCGGTACCGCCCAAAGCCCCCACCGCTTCGAGCATCTACCGACGTTCATTACACCGATGAAGGTAGCCCCCTCGATATACACCAAAGGGATGAACATTTAGCCATCGATAAGACAAACAGCAAAAAGCTTTCGGCGGTAGGTCGTACTTCCTTTGCGGAGGTGCAGGGGACAGTTGACGCGGTTGGTGACCGACAGAGGGAACGACTGGACAGGCTGTCTAAGTTCCGCACAAATCCGAGCGCAATAATTGTTACCCCCTCGGGAGGGCTTAAAGGTGGTGGCAAAGCCGAAGTCGTCCAGGCGACATTTAAACGACGAATATGGAGTCGCAAAGAGAAAGTAGCAGTGAAGAAGCTTCGATATCACCGAAACATGGATTCACACATGTTTTCGAACGTAAGAATTTTGATACTTTCCAGTCCTTTCAAAAGGAGACTTACTACTTAATCCGTAGAATTTTGTCCATGAGGTGGAGACGATGGCTGGGCTGTCTCACGAGAATATTGTCCGCTTTTTAGGGTTCGTTGAAGACCTCGAAAACGGAGAAGCTTGGATGATTATGGGCTGGGAGCCTAATGGAAACGTTAGAGAGTTTCTTGCGGCGGGAGGATGGGAAATTCCAGAGCGCATTTCCCTCGTACGTGGGTATCTGGCGTGAAGGAGACTTGCGGTGAGCCTACAACGTGTTTATCCCCAGATTCAGGATACGTTTGAGGGGATCCGGTACCTTCATACTCGCCAGCCGCCGATTTGCCATGGCGATTTGAAGTCGGTAAGTCGATTGATCGAGCCGCACATATCATTTAACATCTGATCCAGGGTGCGCCCAAGCTCAACATCCTAGTCAGTTCGTCACATCGTGCAATTATTACCGACTTTGGCTCAGCCCGTATAGTAAAAAAGTCGGAGCCCGGATGCACAAGCGACGTGAGTGAATCACAGGTCAAGGGCGATCCCGCTCTTGAGGAAGATTGCCACCAAATAAACGTCATGGCCACCGGAAATCAGCTAACCTTGACTGGACCAGCTTGGTCACTTCGCTGGGCGCCTCCCGAAGTCGTGAATGGGAGTCGCCCGGGTCTATCGAGCGATATTTGGTCAGCTGGATGGGTGTGCTGGGAAGTAAGCTGTTTCAAGAACCTCGGAACTCAAACCGTGATCATTAACTCACAACAATGAATCGCTCGACAGATAATGACGGATAAGCTTCCCTTTTCCGAACTCGATTCGGGAACAGCTATCACGCTGATGGTGTTGGAGGGAAAAGTACCTTCAGCTGGTGAAGACAAACACCTGGCACAAATCGTTACCCTTTGTAGCTTGATGACGGATTGTTGGGCTTTCGACCCACTAGGGCGGCCGACTATTTCTGCGTGTTGTGAAGAGATTAGATGGGTGGTAAGTCGAGCCGGGATTTCCGTACAGCAATTCTAACCCGCCGTCTTTCATAGCCGTCTTTTCCCCCGGGGGGCAGTGCGCCTTCGAACTCCAAAGTCGTGGCCAACCGGTTCTTTTTACAGATCGGTCGCACGAACTACTTGCATGCTCAGTACGATGCTGCGGCCTCGAGGTTCCGGCAAGTCCTCGAGAGTGCACATGGCGAAGAGGACCGAAAGGAAAGGTCAGAAGCCTTGTATTGGCTGGGAAATGTTTCCGCTGCCCAATGCAAATATTCCACTGCGGAGCAGTTCTATATCAAAGCGCTGGACGTCTACGTTCTCATCGGTGACAACCTGGGTCAAGCAAACACATTACGGGGACTGGGAGACATATACCAACCTCAAACCAAGCTTGACAACGCCGTCGAGGCTTTTGCTCGTGCTCGAGAGATCTACGATACCATTGGAGATAAACAAGGTCGAGCCAGCACGTTGTGTGGGTTGGGTCACATATACCGTCTTCAATCCGACTACCACCGCGCCAAACAAACCTTTCACCAATCGCACGAGATCTATGCTCTCATTGGCGATCGCCGGGGTCAAGCCAACACGCTTCAAGGCCTGGGAAGCGTTTACCGCCTTGAATCACAATGGACCGAAGCCGAAGAGGCGCTCACCAAAGCAGAGGACATCTACGGTCGCATTGGTGATGACCAGGGTCGAGCACGAGCATTTGTGGGCTTAGGCAACCTCCATCTCGATCAATTCCAATACTTGGAAGCCGAATTAGCGAACACCAAAGCCATAGAAATCTCCAGCCGCATTGGCAATCATCGGGAACAAGCAGGTGCCTTATACGGTTTGGGAACGGCCTACTTGCGTCAATCCAGATACCCCGAAGCCGTCTCGACCTACAGTGCAGGGAAAGCGGCGTACATTCGCATCGGAGATGCTGAGGGTCAAGCGAATGTATCGTATGGCTTGGGAGAGGTTTATCGCCGTCAGTTGAAGGGCAACCAGGCTATGACGTTTTATACCGAGGCGCTGGAAATTTACGCTCGCATTGGTCATGACGAAGGTCACGAAAACGCCTTATGCAGCTTAAGAGACCTTTACCGCGATCAATCGAACGCCGTCGAGGCCAATATGTCCCTTTCCGAAGCACAGAAAATCTCTGCCCGCAGTGGCTACGATGAGAGTCAAGCGAACGCCATGTGCACCCTGGGAGAGTTCTACCGTAGTCGTCACAAGCTCGACCAAGCCACATCGCCCTACGTCGAAGCGCAACAACTTTACGCCCGCCTCGGTCGCAACGAGGATCGGGCGAATGCCTTGTGCATCCTCGGGGAGCTCTACATCAATTCGTTCCAATACGACGAAGCCAAATCGTCCTACGCCGAAGCGCGAGAAATCTACACCCACATCGGTCACAAAGAGGGTCGAGCGAATGCCTCATGCGGGCTGGGAGATGTCTACTGGGAGATACCCAGCTACGCTCAAGCTATATTTTTATACACAGAAGCTCAACAAATTTACGCCTACATTGGGCTCGATAAGGCTCGGGCGAAGACCTTGAGCCGTCTTGGAGGGTTCTATTACAAGCACGAGAAGTATGAGCAAGCCAAATCATCCTGGACCGAGGCCCAGGAGATCTGCGCACGCATCGGCGATCGCGACGGTGAATGGTTGGCTAAGTGGCACCTCGCTACGTCCAAGCTCTAAGCTCGGCAAATTCGTAGGTAGTCACTCCCTGTGTATACAGTACACACAATTATCGTTCACGCCATCCCGATTATAGGCATTCTGGGCAGGTACGGGACCGTCTGTTTGAAGAATACAGTATCCGCGCATCCACAGGAGAGGATGAAGTCGAATGCATTCTGTTACTTTTTTCGAGCTTAGGCTTTCTCTTCGGGCGAGACCCGTATGCCGTATGTACCGCATCTCTTGTAAAAAAATTAGGATTCGTATTTCAGTATTCTAGATTTCGCCTCCTTTCGACTTTATGACCTTTCCGCAAGTCCGCTTCTCACCTCGTCGACGCCACTCCCCACCGCTTCTTGTTACCCAGTTTATACACTCCTAGCTACAAAAATATTAACTGGCCCAATTAAATATCATGGGGAAGTGGAGGGACTTCTGGTTAGTTTTCCTTCAAAACAAAGTTAGCGGCTTGGTATTGTGAGGAATTGTTCACCACGCAGCCATCCCGCTCACCATACAAGACATCGAAAGTTCGATTTATCAGCGACGGCATACTGGAGAACGCTCGCGGATCGTAAAAATATCGCTCGGCCCGTACCTGCGACTCGTTTCAACGCATTCTCAGCAAGAAAGTCACAAGGGGGTGTTTTGCGATGGAAACAAGATCCGAGGCGCCGCGGAGCCAAACTCGGTACCTCGCCTTTGTTGACACCGGTCGCAAGCAGATATACACGACTGACGTTGATGAGTGGATTGGCGGTAGCTTGTACGATAGTATACAGCCGGGTATCTAAGAAGTATGTAAACGAGAGGAGAGGGTCGGGTAAGAAAAGTCTTTGCTTCGACATGCATAGACGAAACATAAAACAAAAGGGACAAAAAAGCAAACAAACAAGGCGAGGTTGAAGTGTCCGGAAGAGAAACCGAGCAGGCACTGGCCGGTCGGTCCTCCTCCAATAAGGAACAAAGTAATAAAAGAAAGAAAAAAAAGGGGGAAACATGAAGAAGAAAAAAAGGGGTGAAAGCATGAAAAGAAAAAAGTTGAAGGCAGCTTCATACAACAATGAACAATTTTATCAACACAACGACTTGAAGGCGGTCTTGCCCACATCTGCACCCTGAGGAAGCTGGACGGTGACCTTCTTGCCCTTCAACAGGTTGCCGCACTTGTAGTTGGTAACGGCCGACGCCTTCACCGTGATGTCCACCTTGGTCAAAGACTGGCTCGGATCCGACACGGTGAGGGTCCAGTTCTTCAAGTCCACCATCAAGGTCACAGCGGCGCTCGTCTGGACCGTCACGGACTTGCCGATGCTCAAGTCGGCCTTGAGCTTGGCGGCGTTCCAGAAGGCGGCCATCAGCACGGACTTGCCCGAGTCCACGACAGCGGAGACGTCCTTCTGCGAGAAGGACGCGACGGCGAACTTCTTGGCCTTGTCCGCGAACGTCTTGGCGGAGCTCGTGTCCGGGTACACGCTGTACGAGATCGGAGTGGAGAGCTTGCTCGCGTCGTGCTGCAACCACGCTTGGAACATGGTCACGTTGATGGGCGGGGCGGCGGAGGTTCCGATGGTCTTCCAGTTTCCGGAGCGCAGGGGCGTCGCGAACTGCGCGGAAGTCGTGCCGGCGTTGTTGAACGTGTACCCGACGCCGTCGTGCCACAGCGACTTGGCGTTCGCCTTCGGCGACGTCGCAGCCGCACCGTCAACGTACACTTTGCCGTTCGCGCGCTTCTGGTCCAAAACGTGGAAGACGTCCGTCGCGTTCGAGCTCTTCGAGATGTCCGACACGATCACGTGCTGCACGTCGTTGGGCAGGAAGAACCACGCTTTGCGGTACGCGAACGCGCCCGTGTAGGGGTTGAGGTAGTCCATCGCCGCCAGGCCGATTTTGCCGTTGGACGCGCCGCCGACGAACGTGCGGTTGCCGCTCCATTGGGTGAAGTTGCACAGAAGAGGGGTGGCGCCGTAGTCGGTCGTGATGCCGGGGACCAGGTTCCAATCCCACGCGGCCGCGATGTCCTCGTACTCGTTGCCGGAGCCGTAGTTGAAGACGTTGCCTTGGCCGAGGTGGAAGCCGAAGGGGTTTTCTTTGTGTCAAAAGAGGAAAGAGAGATGCACAGGTCGCGTTAGAGAAAATGGGCGGGTGAGCAGACGGTTCCGCTTACGGGAGTTGACGCATTCGGTGTTGCTCGTGCGGCTGGACAGCAGCTTGAGCGTGGTCACGTAGTTCTTGCCGCGATGGACCATGTAGTCGTTGTCGTAGAACATCCTGTTTCCGACCAAGTTGCCCGCGTTCGCGGTCGTTCCGTTCTTCAGCAGCGACGTGGCGACCTTGGTCATGTTGGCGTCCTGCCACAGCTCGCCGAGCTGCTGGACCTGGGTGAAGTTGATGTTCAAACCGGCGGTGGCCCTTTAGGATGGAGATCGTGGTTAGCTTCTCCGCAGACCCCTGGGGCGGTGCATTGCGACGTACTGCAAGTCGGTGGTGGCGAAGCTGATGAACCGTCCGATGGTGCTCTACCAGATACGTTCTCATCATTAGCTGCAAGTTTCCTTCTGAAAACCAGATGTGACACGTACGATGTCCCAATGTTTGACGCCAGTCTTCTTGTTGTTGTACACCATCCAAGCGGAACCATCGATGTGCTTTGAGAAGGCGGTCTTGGTGGTCTGACCGGCGGCCCATTGAGTTCCGGCTGCAGGGATCTCCAGGCTGAGAACGAGGTTGGCGCTGCAAAAAGATACGCATTTTCCGCAAAGCCGTTAGCTCCTCTCTCAAGAGCGGCAGGATTCTGGATCGATGCGTACTAGTCTTTACCGTAGTTGCCTATACGAATATTAAACACGCACGAATCAGTAACAAAGAACCTTTTTTTCCTTAGGATCCCCGACGCACCGTTGTACAAGATGCCGACGTGCTGTCCAAACGATCCGTCGGGCCTGATGCCGTCCGCCTTGACGGCGTTCTGAACGACCACCTCGTCATGCACCCTCTTGAACGCGCCGGTGATCAGATCGTATCCGGTCGAATTGCCATGGAGACCTTGTGCGATGCCGGCGTTGACCAGGTTGGAGGAGATGTCCAAGGTGTTGGCGCCCGTGATGTAACCGAGGCCGTACACGAACCGCCCAAAGGTCGTCGCGCCCCGTTCGACCATGTGCACCGCCGTGTTACGCTGGTCATCCGTGACGGTCTTGTTGAGCAACAGGACGGTTTGGATGGCTTGGCGAGGGATGAGGATGACGTTGCTGTACCTACAAGCCACAATCCAAAAACAGCACGGTCCGCCAAGTTAGCGCTCCGGAACTTCCACTCGCCCGCGCCCGCCAAGAACAAAAGGGATTTGAAACGTACCAGTTGGTGTTCCACAGTCCGGGAGTTCCGCAAACGCAGGTGGCATTAGTGAGGCCTCCCTGGTCGATGCAGTCGTTGTTGGTGAAGTCGTTTTGGAACCAGTAGTTCATGGCGCTGTCGAGCACGGCGGCGACGGTCTCGTTTCCGACAAAGTCATACGGCGGCTTCTGGGTGATGTTGGTCGAGTGGGGCAGGTTGTCTGTGTATGCCGCGGCGAGTGGGACTGGATGGAGCGGGAAGATGAAAAGAAAACCAAATTTAGCCGGACGTCGGCGGAACGGTCAAGGCGCCCATGAGACCGCGCCCTTCGAAGTACACACTCACTTGCGTGTAACCAATGACCCTGAGCGGGCCAGTTCGCCCTCTGAGCTGGACATCCGGTGGTGTAGTTCACATCTGGCCATTGACCCGTCGAGCTGAGGGTGTTAATCCTATTGAAATCAAGAGGAGGCGTAGGTGAGGCGTTGATCATGGGGGGCTGGATGAGGCGATGTTGAGAAAACGCACCATCCGCTCAGCTGCTGCTCTCCTCCAACGACTGGGTAAGTTTGGACGATGAAGGGGACCCTGCGTTGGTACAGCGTCTGCAGGTCTGCTGCGTTGTCCTGGGCGCGGACGGATGCGGACAGAGCGCCCAGAAGCAAAGTCGAAAGCTTGAGCTTTGATGTCATGCAAAGCGAAGAAAGAAAGAGAGTGTGGAGGGGAATAGAAAAGAAAAAAAAGTATAAAATGACGCCTTTATAAAAGTAAGACGCGTTGGAGTGAAGAGATGTGAAGAGGGAGGGGAGGGGAAAGAGGAGCGTGGTGGGCTTGACCGGGCCGCCCGTTAAAAAGGGTGGAGTTTGGCTGTTGGGAAGACTCTCGATTAGTGCACCGCACCATTTGGTCACTTGGCGACGCCGCGGAAGTGAATGCCCTTCGCGGGCAGGCCAAACTGAGCCCGGGGCTGTGACTTTCTCTCAACCGAAGCACAAGCGAAGCTGTCTTGGTGTTCGTCGGCAGTGACGTTGGCTTCACAGGATCGGCCCCTGAATACTTCGATTTTCCTTATTTGTGCACCGCCGCGCTTTTCCCCGCGCCCCGAAACAGCCAGCGTTTTACCCACATTCAACAACGTTCTATATTAATAAACTATAACAAACAAACACTTCACTCCACCGACATTGCATTTTTAATTAACCTTGGTGCTGCTTCCGCTTGACTCGGTACCGCTTCGTCCGCTTCTTTTTCTCCTTCGTGTGCAACTCGGATCCGGCGGCGTTGACATTCTTCGCATTGAAATCGACCTCGACGCTCCTCCCGGCGTCGGGTCCTTGAGGCAGCGACACGATGATGGTCCCGAACTGCAGCTCGGTATTCGCACCACCGTCGTTGTGCAGCTGCTGCGCGTCGATAGGCGAAGGCGGCGTGCCGATCGTCAG